>PVJA010019177.1:0-38829 GCA_004027025.1 Myocastor coypus | reverse complement strand
AAAAACTCCATAAAAAGGAGAACTGCAGACAAATATTCCTAATGAATATAGATGCAACAATATCAGGGAAAATGCTAGCAACAGAACACAACAAACCATCAAGAAGTTCATACACTACAGCCAAGCGGGATTCATCTGAGAGATGGAGGGACAGCTAAACATACCAAAATCAATAAATATAGCAAATCATAGCAACAGAACCAAAGCCCTACAGAAATCATAAAAACCCTAAAGAAAACAGGAACATATAGTGTGATATCTGATAAAATGTCAGATAAAGTCCATCTATCACCAACAAACTGCTGATATACTAAAAGAATGAAATTGAGCAAGAACAAGATGGCTTGTGCTCTGCATTCCTGGATGCTTCAGACTCAGCCTAAGCCCACAGACTGTATGAGACCTGCTCCACACCTGATGGATCCCCTCCAGACCCAGCCCAGGCCTGGCTTGTGTGTGGGTGTAGTTCATTCCCACAGGCTGCAGCAGGAAAAAGCTGAACACAGCAGCCAAACCTAAGGTAAACACATCTGGATTAGTCAAAACTTGGTAGAGCCAGATAGTGTATGCTGAGACACTTTGCTAGACTCAGATCTGTCTTCTCTATGTTTTTCTTGACCTACAGAGGAGTCAACAGGTAACTAGGTAAACTAGTCTTTCTGAAAGACCTCAAATACATCAATGAGATGTGATCAGACTGAATTTAGTGGAATTAAATTAAATATAAATTTCCAATTTAATATCTGCTTAGGTATAAAGACAAAATGTTTCCTCTTACTGTCTGAAATATATACCGCTTAGTTACAAAAGGTTTTCAATTGCTAAATATCACTATCCATTATTAGTGTTCCTAATTGTAGTTCTGTAAATACAAAACTAAAACTGCCTTAACTATATAATCTCTTTTGGGGAAGAATTTCAGTAGGTGCTAAGGTTATAACTGCACTAAAGCTGTACGACAAAGGCTAGATGACAGTCCTATACATAATGACAAAGAGAAGGAGCAAAATGCAATCTCAATCTGAGAGCCTACCCAGAACAAATGCAGAAGACACTGGAATAGAAGAAATTAGGACTCGCACAGCAGAAATCTCTGAATTAATGACATCAGAAGTAAAGAAACGACTGGAGAAAGGCATAGAGGAAATCAAAGCAGAAATAGCTTCTGAAGTAAACAAAGAAATTTCTCAATTAATAACATCTGAAGTACAGAAACAATTTCAGAATGGTGTAAAGGAAATAAGATCAGAAATGTTCTCTGAAGTAAAAAAAAGAAAGAATAACTATAATGAAAGAATTAATAACTGCTTCCAAAGAAGACATTGATAACATAGAAGAGAATAGAAAATTGATGAAAGACCAATATAGGAAAGAAATAGATCACATTGACCAGATTCAAAGAGTTATACAGGAAAATAAAATCTCAATCACAAGCTGCGAAACCATTTGAATGGAAATCAAGATAGAGCTTTAGATCTTGAAGACACCACTGCAGCTAGTGAAAAGATAAGAATGGATCTCTTAAAAACAACTAGGATGCAGGAAAAAAATGATTCAATATTTTCAAGATGATGCAGTGATGAACAACATGAGACTAATAGGCATCAACAAGAAAGGAGTCAATACAAATGATATAAAAAGAATATGGGCAGAAGTAATAGCAGAAAACTTCCCAAATGTGGGAAAACAATATGGCATTCAGTTAACTGAAGCATATAGAACTCCAAATAACTTCAACCCAAATAAAACACACCCAGACATAGAATAGTCCAGATCCAAGAAATCCAGCACAAGAATAATGTACTAAAAGACACTAGAGAAAAAAAAAAAATTGCATTTAAAGGGAAACTCATCCAGATAGCTGACACTGACAAAAGTTCTACTAAACGTTGTACCTGGTTTCAAGGTAAATCCTGGGGGGATTTGACTGACCTTGTCAGTATAAAATTTACATGTTTTGTTATATAGTTCTTGCCTTAACTTGGTCTTAACTATCCAGCAGAAAAGTCTAACCATGGAGTATAAAAGGAAAATCTATATTAATATTGAGCTGTAAAAGGTTCAAGTCAATAGCTTCCAACATTGCAAGTTCTGCTGATAACTCACTACTCTTATGGACTATTGGAATATATATATATCAATCATATATATGTTATATATGCTATATATATCATATATATCATATATATGTTATATATATGATATATATACCATATATACGTTATATATATGCTATATATATCATATATATGCTATATATATCATATATATCATATATACGCTATATATATCATATATATCATATACATGTTATATATATGCTATATATATCATATATAGCATATATATGTTATATATATGCTATATATATATATAATTTCTCTTTGTTCAATGAGAAGAAAACTCTGTATTAATAGTGTTTAGAAAGATAGCATGTCTGCACCTTGTACTCTGAACTACTATGAAGACAGCAATATGCATGTTTTAATTATTGTCTCTGTCCTACTAACCTACTTTTAAACTATCTCATTGTTATTTCTTTCTCATTAAACTTCACAAAATTAGACAAAAAGGGGTGTAAGCAAGGGGTTTTATTTATCAATGGAACATAGCTTGGTGGTGTCCCAGAGCTTATCACATGGAAAAGACTAAAATTAGACCATATCTATCACCATGTAGTAAACTAAAATCAAAATGGGTCAAAGTTCTAAATATTAAAATAGAAATACTAAATCTCCCAGAAGAGAGCATAAGTAGAATTCTTGAAGATATTGGTGTACACTAAGACTTCATAAACAAAACCCTGGTTGCACAGGACTTGCCACAGAGAACTAGAATCTCCTTTTATTTTTTCCAGTTCTACTGATAAGCTACTACTATTATGGATTTTCCAATAGCAAAATAAATCTTTGCCATACCAAAAGATATCCCCAACAGAGTTAAAAGGCAACTGAAAAAGTAGAAAAGTTTTTTTCTAGCTGTTTCTTAGACAAAAGACTACTATATAGAATATATAAAGAATTGCAAAAATCAGACCCCCTCCCAAGTTTGGACACAGTGAAAACATGAGCACCTGAGATGAATACACACTTTTGATATGAAGAAGTATCAATGGAAAATGAATATATGAATAAAGATTCAGCATCACTAATAATTCAAGAGATAAAATTAAAACAGTGCTGAGATTCCATATCACTCAACAAAGCATGGCTATCATCAAGAAATCAGCTTATCACAAATGCTGACAGAGTTGTGGGGGGGAAAAGAACACTTCTCCATGGTCAATGACAAAGTAGAGTGCTGCAGCCATTGTGGAAGTCAGTGTGGACCTTCTTCAGAAAACTTGGACTGAAAATTCTATTTGACCCAGCTATTCCCCCTCTTGGAATTTTTCCAAAATAATTACAAGTATCATATAATATATGCAGTATAATTTCACCCATGTTTATAACAGCACACTTTGTAAGAGTTAAATATTGGAACAACCCAAATGCCCACAAACCAATGAAAGGATATTTTTAAAAAGTAGGCTTTTTGTTTCATATACAATGAAGTAGGAATCTGGCACAAAGAAGGATATCCTTAGACAGAAAGGCTAAGTGGATGAATCCTGAGGCCATAGTCTTGTGAAATAATTTCAACACACATGCAAGTATCACAATTTTTCTTTGGTGTGAGAAACTGAAAGCATAAATAAGAACTCAAATGTATAAGACATATTGTGAAACATGAAGAAATTGTTCAAAAGAAAAGAGGAACTAGGGGTGGAAAGACAAAGAAATGGAAAATAAAAAGTGAGAAAACAAGGATAAAATGGAAATGAAGTTTTATAAATATGGATAAGAAAGAGGAGGAGGAGGAAAAAGGAAGAGGAGGATGGTTGGAGGAAGAGGAGTGGAACTGGGGAAAAAGAATTCCTAAAATATATCATGTACAGGTACAAATTCTCTATGATGAATGTGATCATTAGGTATGTCTAACTTATACCAATAAATTTCATTTTAAAAAATGGAAAGATATCACTTGCTCATGAATAGAAAGAAAATACATTATGAAAATGTCCCTAGTCCCAAAACTGTTATACACATTCAGGGCAACCCAATCAAAATACTATTACCATATTTCACAGATCTAAAGAAAGCAACACTAAAATTCTTCGCGAGCTAAAGAAGACCTAGAATAGCAAAGGGAGGCAATCCTGGGCAACAAAAGCAGGCAACAGCTATTACAGTCCCTGACTTGAAATTATACCATACAGCTACTGTGTTAAAATTAGCCTAGTATTAGCAAAAGAATCCCCCACACACATGCATACACACAAAAACAGACCTGAGAATCAGTGGGACAGATGAGAAGATTCAGTCACAACTACAAACACATTCGACCGCCTTATTTTTGGCAAAGGGGTTGAATATATTCACTGGAAGAAAAGAAGCCTTTTTAATAAATGGAATTCAAAACAACTTGCTTTCCACATGCCAATGACTAAAACTAGATCCATTTCTATTGCCACACACTAAAGTCAAACTGGATCAAAGTTCAGCAGATTAAAGCACCTGCAGGAAGGTGCAAGGGCAAGGGGTTTGACCTATGGGCCTACTAGGCCAGCCCTGCCTCTGGGGTGCACTGAGATGGCAATTGAGACTGGGCATTGTGTTATGTGCCTGTAATCTCAGCTCTTAGGAGGCTGTAAACAGGCAGATCACTATGAATCTGATCTACCAGTGAGACCCTGGACACCCTGTAGTTCCTTCCCTAAAATAAAATCAATCAATCAATCTATCTATGTCTAGTGGGAGAGAAAGAAGGTAGAAATCTTAAATACAGGGACAGGCAGAGGGTTCATGAACAAAAACAAGCTGCATGGGAAATATTTCGAAAGAATCAAAAAGTGAGATCTGATTTTATTAGTTTTTGCACACTAAAAAAAAAAAATCACCAGCAGACTAAAAAGAAAACCCACAAATTTGGAAAAAAATTTTAGCAGTCTGTCCTTCAAACAAAGGACTTCTATCTAGAACATATAAACAAATTTTAAAACTAAAGCCCTCAAAATCCAAGCACTCAACCCACAAAGGAGCATCTGAGATGAATGCAGACTTCTCAGATGAAGAAACACATACAAATACGGATAATAATGTTCCACATCAATGATTATTCAAGTGATGCAAATGAAAACAATAGTGACATTTCATCTTACTCTAGACAGAATGGCTATCATCAAGAAAATCAACCAATGACAAATGCTGGAGAAGATATGTGGAAAAAGGAACCTTCTTCAGTGCTGGTGGGAGTGTTGAGTGTTACAACACCTGTGGACATCAGTGTGCAAATTACAGAAAATAGCCAGGATTAGGAGTCCTATTAGACCCAGTTAGTCCCCTTCTGCGTATCTTTCTAAAAGAACTGAAAACATCATTCCACAGCAATTTACGTACACCTATGGTTTTAGCTGCATAATTTGTAATAGCTAAATCTTGGAAACAACCAAAATCCGTCAACTGAGAATGGATAAAAAAGACGTAATATTTTTACATAGTAGAATACTATTCATCTGTAAAGAAAGATAAATTCAAGGCTTTTCTAGGGAAATAGGTGCAACTGAAGACCATGCTCGTAAGTGAGATCAATCAAACACACATGTACAAACATAATATTATCTCCCTAATATAAGAAACTGAAAGTATGAATGTCTTAGTTACTTTTTACTCCTGGCTGGGACAAATACCTGACACCCAAAATGAAGGAAGGAAAGGTTTATTTAGCTCACAGTTTGTGGAGGTTTCAGTCCATATTCGGCTGCCCCGAGGCTGAGTGGAACAGGGCAGAGAGCATCCAGTTCATGGCGATGGAACAGCACCAAACAGTGACAGAGGCAGCCAACCAAACAGGGCAGCAGAGAGCAACAGCTCTAGTCTGTCTCTCTGTCCCTCTTACATTCCTATCAGGCTCTCTGCCTTAGTATATCTGCCCTAGACCACACCCATAATCCCAGCCCTACTCAGACCTGTAATCCCATCAGTACTAAAACACATAATCCCAGTGACTCATGAGTCAAGTCTCAATCTATAGAAGTGCCCGCCCAATGACTACATGAGCTTTGGGGGGACAACTAGACATAAACCATAACAATAAATAAAATCCAAAAGTTAGAATATTGTGAAAGGGAAAGAAATTGCTGTGGAGGTAGAGTTGCAGAATTACCATTCTTAAAGTATTTATGAAGCTGTATTTCAACATCAGTGTTTTTTTTTTACTTTATTATGAATATAATTACATAAAATACTTCTAAAAACAGTAATACTTTAAGATGTTTAAGTGTTAAAATCTACAGTCTCTGTGTTGTTTGGTGTGATTGAATATCCCAGTTTAATCAGTCACAGAGTCTTTAGATGTTCTCGGGTTTTACAGAGAAACATCACTAAATTTCTTATGGGTAAAAAATAGAAATTAAAATAGAATCTGTATCAGTTATTCTTCTCTTATTGCTGAGACAAAATACATACCACCCAAAACTAAGGAATGAAAGGGTTACTTAGCTCATACTTTGTGCAGGTCTTAGTCCATACTCAGTGGATTCCAAGAGAGAGTGGTGCACAAAGACGGTGTCAATTCCTGTTGAGTAAAAGAGCAAAAAGGAAGGAGCAGCCACAGACAGCAGGCCTCCTTACCTGTCTTATATCACATTCAGGTTATGCTGCCCAGGTTGGATGTAGCACTCACATACATAATTGCAGCAGCACTCATACTCATAATCCTGGTATTTGAACCATGAATTAATTAGAAACTCTGGAAGCCAACCCATGACTATGTGACGCTTTTAGGGGAAATATAGACACAATCCATAGCATATTGTCCCTGACCCTCCAAAGACTCATGCACATTCCTTTATGAAAGTGGCATTTTAGTCCATCTTTAAGAGTTGCCAACATTCTAACAATTTTAATAACTTGGAAAAAATCCAAGTCCCAAGTCTCCATTAATTCTAAAGCAAACTCCTAGCTGTGAGCCCCTGTACAAATGAAAAGACAATCACTTCCAATATTCAATGGTGTAAGTAAAACATTACCATTCCAAAAACTACAAACAAGGGATAGAAAGTATGGAAGCCAAAGTAAACTCAAAATCTAGTATGGCAAACGCTAAGTTCTATAGTCCCAGGTGGAACATCCTAAGCAAGCTGTAGTGAGTTGTGAGTTCCATGTGGTTTCACCCCTGTTGCACTTCTGATGGTTTTAGCCCCCAAGACTTCTCTTTTAGGCTTGCTTTGGTCCCTCCTTGCAGTTTTTCTTAGATGATCCATGTTTCTGGTTTTTCCAAACATCTGGGCTTTCCACAGCACATTAGGCTTCTCACTCCCTGCTTCACACACTGCCCTTCCAGGGGCAAACTGCCTGGTCTGCCAGGCCTTCCAAAATCTAGATGGAAGCCTTCTTAATCTCAGAACTCTTGCATTCTGCCTGTTCCTGAAAACAACACATGGTTGATGCCAAGTTCTGCTGCCAACAGGAACAGAAGCCAGGGTTTTTTTCATCTCTTGGCTGTAGTGAGCAAGTGCCTGTACTGCTGAGTACTCTGATTCTGAATTTGAGGAACAAATTCTCCATTCTGCCATCATTCTGGAACCTGGTGTAGCTGCTACCACCATTGTGCAACATAGAGCTTTGTGGCTCGAATCAAAGTCTGTCAGCTTCTTACAATGATCTCAGGTCATGTTTTATATTCTCTTGTTCTTTCTCAGCAATTCAGATCTTCTCAACTCTATCTTAGCAGTCCACAGATTTATTGGAGCTCCCTTTCCAGCTATACTCATATTTTAAATCATCCTGCTGGGCTCTTTGTTCTTGACTCTCAACATAAAACTGATAAGATCCCCAACAATAGCCACGCTGCTGTCTCAGAATTCAATTGCCTTGAAATTTCTTTTGCTAGATTAACCATCCCACTACACTTAATCTCAGTCTCAGGCAAAGTCTCTGGACATGAGAAAGGTGCAGACAAACTCTCTAGTAAGCCCTAGTACACATCATCTGGAGTCCAACAACTAATGCAGTCCATCTTCCCAGCAGAAACTTCGGTGGCTCACGCCTGTAATCCCAGCACTTGGGAGGCTGAGGCAGGAGGATTGGTGTGAGTTCGAGACCAGCCTGGGCTACAAAAGTGAGTGCAGGACCAGCCTCAACTGCATAGCGAGACCCTGTCTCAAAAAGACAAAAAAAAAATAACCATTACTAACAATATTTTTCTTAGCCTTCTGGGATTATGAGACCAGAATCTTCTATATAGAATAGCTGAAGATTTTTCTAGCACTTCCGTTTCAGGTGATATCTTCAAAGTTTTCCTGTATCTTTCCACAAGCTATTCCCAATGGCTGATGAGCCACATGGTCAGGTATAATCACAGCAAGATCCAACTTCCCTGCAACCAAAATCTGTCTTGGTTACTCTTCTCTCATTGCTAGGACAAAAGCCTAACACCCAAAATTAAGGAGCAAAGGTTTATCTAGCTCATGAATTGTAGGGATTTCAGTCTATAATCAATTGCTTTCAAAGCAGACTGGCACGTGGCAGAGGGAGACAATTCATGAAGGTGGAAAACAGCAAAATAAAAAGAACAGGGAAGAGGCGTCTCAGAGACCAACCCTCTTTCCCTCCTTTACATTGCATTTAAGCTATCCATACCCATAGTATCAGTACTGGATCATGAATTAATCACAAACTCTTAAAGCCTGCCACATGACTATATTAGGCTTGGGGGTGAACATCTAGATTCAAACCATAACAGACTCTATTAACATCTCTATAATTATAAACCTGTGTAATACTTTTCAGACTCTTCAGGGGGCTATAGACTTTTTAGAAAATCCTTTCTAAGCTTTTTTAAATGGATACAAAAAAGGTAAAATTCACATACATCTGCAAGCTAGTGGAGCTTTCTTTCAAGCCAAGATTATCTGATCATAGAGTCCTTAACTTTAACTGCTGCACAATACAGTTTGTAATTCTTAATACTTATAGACATATCAACACATTTCTTGAGCTCATAACTAGGAAAAAATAAACTTACTAACTGCAAAAATATGAATATAATTTCTGTGAAGGGTATAATTGGAGTGAAAAGACAGTCTTAATATTTTTATATTAATTCTTATTAACTTTAATGGGAAAATAGCAATGAGACAATTTCACAACACGTTAGTAGGAAAGTTCCAATAATTAATACATTGCATATTGTTGTCTTCATATTATTTGTTCAGAGTACAAGATATAGAATTAATATCTTGTATAAACAATAATAGTACAAATCTTACTTCTCACTGAACTAAGAGAAAGTAGCTATATGTATAGTCCAATGGTCCATATTAGTAGTGTGTTATCAGCACAAGTGGCAATGTCGGAAACTGTTGACTTGAGCCTTTTACAGCTCAGTATATTAATGGCCTTAGTATTTCTAAAAGAATAAGAGATTTGTCCTTTATGTAACCTATTGGAAAGTACTATAATTGCAGTTGAAAACATATCTAGGCATTTGCAAGTTTGGGAAAAGTAATGGAAACCATGTCAGTAAGTTATTTACTAATTTAAGCTATTTATGTAAATATTTTTTCCTTCATTCATTCATCCATTACAATGTTAGAGATTTAACTCTGGGCCTTCACAATGAGTTACATATATATTACCAGATCTTTTTAGCTTAGCTTTTGAAATATGGTTTTCCTAATTGCCCAAACTGTACTCAAATTTATAATATTCCTGCCTCAATTTCCCCGAGTACTGGTATTATAAGTACGTAACACCGTACATGGCAATATATTTATTCCTTTATTAGTTTGAGCTGCCATTATTATGCATTTGTCCCTCTTAAAAAGGTCATTAGGGCCTGATAGCAATATTGTTTAGACTCAGTATAGCATTTCTTGTGTTCTTGAAATTTTATGTATTTCATATCATATAACTCTGCCTAAGCAAAGTTTTATTGCTGTTTTGCTTACATAAAACTAAATACACTAGTTGAAGTCTTGAATTAGAAGATATGATTTTCCAACACTAGCTGTCATTTTTAGTGTGACTAACATATACGTAGATTATGTTCTGCTCAATTCAATATGAATGTATTTTATAGTCTATGAAGTGACGATTTTGTTCTAGAATAAAGAGTAGCAATACACGGCAGCCCACGTTCAAACTGTATGGTGTCAAATAAAATCATTTATATTTGCCTGACTTGTTTGGTCAAATTGCTTTCTTCTCTTATCCAAACAGACACCTATTCAAGTGTGAATCTTCAGTATTAAGTCCCCACTGTGGCTAAGATGCCTGGGTGAACTTCACTCAGAACTTTGGCTCTATTTCTATTAAGCCCGTTTTGCCTTCCTAACATAGGTTGGATTTTTTTTTTTTTTATACTTTCATCTCCAGATAGTACACACTTTCATTAGTTGATGTATTGCACTTTCTGTGTTATTTACATGGTTTTTGCTGTTTTCCTTGTGTTCATTAGCTTCTAAAAATCATATTCTCCTTTCCCCACAAAATAGCTGCTGCTTCTTTAATTTAGACTTTCAGACTTTCATACACACACCTTACGATTCTTCTTTCCGTGTGTGCGTATGTATGTGTGTGTGTGTGTGTGCGTGTGTGCTACTGATGACTAAGGTATAAAGCCACATCCTCAACCCCTTTTTATCTTTGATTTTGAGATAGGGTTCTGCTATGTTGTTAAACTCCTCAGGTGGAGCACAAAATTGTAATTCTCCTATATTTTAATGTATCCTACCTTTCCTTTCTTGCACAAGATTGTCTTTTCTATCCTAGGTCTTTTCTGGTTCCAAATTCATTTTTGGAATTATTTCTCTAGATCTGTGAGGTGTACTGGTGATATTTAATAGGGACCATACTAAATATGTATAACAATTTTGAGAGTATGACAATTTTCACAGTGTTGGTTCCTCCTATCCAGGAGCAAGGAATATTTTTTCCATTTTCTGAAATCCTCTTCAATCACCTTTTTCAGAATACTATAACTTTCACTGAAGAGATTTTTTTAAATTCTTTAGTTAGATTAATTCCCAGATATTTAATTTCTTTGGGTGCTATTGTAAAGGGTATTGCTTCTATAGTTTCTCTTTCAGAGTGTTTGTTATCTGTGTAGAGGAATGCTATTGATTTTTGGGTATTGACTTTGTAACCTGCTATGCTATTGAATTTGTGTATTAATTCTAGGATCTTCTTTGTGAAGTTTTTTGATTTTCCAAGTAGAGTATTATGTCATCTACAAATAATGAAGGATTAACTTCTTTAGCCATCCATGTTCCTTTTATTTCACTCTCTTGTCTACTGCCTCTAGCTAATGATTCCAGAAAAACATTGAATAGGAGTGGTGAGAGAGGACATGCTTGTCTTCTACCTGATTTCAGAGTAAAATATTTCACTTTTTCTCCTTTTAGAATTATCTTGACTGTCATAGATGAGTTTTATCAGATGGATAAAATCCGATAAAACCCGACTTTCTGTAGGGTTTTGATTATGAATGAGAGTTGGTCTTTGTCAAAAGACTTTTCTGCATCAATTAAAATGATCATGTATGGTTTTTGATTTGGCTCTATTTGATACAGTGTATTATATTTATAGATTTGCATATGTTGAACCATCTTTCCATCCCTGTAATGAATCTTACCTGGTCATGGAATACAATCCCTGACTTGAAATTGTACTACAAATGTACTGTGATCGAATCAGCATGGTACTGGCAAAAAATAAATAAATAAATAAATTCAAAGATTAATGAAAAAGCTTATAAGATGCAAATACAACTACAGACACACTCAGTCATCTTATCTTTGACAAAGCTGCCAAATATATTCACTGGAAGAAAGATATCCTTTTTAACAAATGGTGCTAGAAAAACTGGATATCTACTTGCTGAATTCTAAAATTAACTGAGGTCTATCACCGTGTACTAAACTAAAGTCAAAATGGACTACAGATCTCTACATAAAAACAGAAACATTAAATCTATTGGAAAAGAAAGAAGGTGGAAATCTTGAAGATATAGAGGTAGGTAAATATTTTATGACCAAAAATCAAACTGCCCAGAACATACTTCAAAGAATCAACAACTGGGACCTCATCTTATTGGGATATTTCTGCATGTTAAAAGAAATTAGCAGCAGAGTGAAAAGATAACCCACAAATTTAGAGAAATTCTTAACCAAAAAATCACACAAAGGTCTTCTATCTAGAATATTTAAATAACTAGAAAAATAGTGCCCCAAAATTTAAAGACCCAATCCAAAAATGGGAATCTATGATGAATACACACCATTCAGAGGAAGGAATCCACGAGGCACATAAATACCTGAAATGATGTTCCATGTCACTGGTCATTTGAGAAATTCAAATTAAAACAATACTGTGATAGCATCTCACCCCAGAAAGAACGGCTATCATAAAGAAGTCAACTAACAGCAAATTCTAGAGAAAGAAGGTGGAAATCTTGAAGATACAGAGATAGGCAAACATTTCACGAGCAAAAATCAAACTGCAGGGAAAAGGAACCCTTCTCCACTGCTGGTGGGAATATAGGCTGGTACAACTATTGTGGAAATCCCTATGAAGGCTTCTGAAAAAAAAAATAGGACTGGAAATCCCATTCAACCCAGATATTCCCCTTCTGCGAATTTTACAAAAAAACTGAAAACATCATATCATAGTGATATATGTGCCCCCATCTTCATAATAGCACAATTTGTGACAGCAAAATTTTGGAAACAATCAAAATGCCCATCAACTTAAGGAATGGTTGAAAAAGATGTGGTATTTTTTATACAATGGGATATTACTCAGCTATAAAGAAAGACAAACTTGAAGCCTTCATATTTAAGTGTGTGCAACTTGAGTCTATACTTATAAGTGAAATAAAGCAGACCACATGAATAAATATCTCATCTTCCTAATATAAAAACCTCAAAGAAGAAATAAAACCTGAAAGGTATAACAGATAAAGCTCAAGGGAAAGAAACAGAACTCAGTATTAAACAACAAAGAGGAGAGAAAGAAGAAAATATAGCAGAAAAGGTAGGGAGAGAAACATGCAAGTATATACAGGAAGTCTGAAGTGATTTTACTAAGAATTTCCATCAGGTTTCTGAAAATAGAAGTTAATATGTAGAATCCTACCTTTGACTTACTATATATACTGACATCTGCAAACTAAGCAACTAAATTGAGAACAGCAATGTGTAATCCAAAAATCATGCTTTACCACCATGCCAGCCCCACCCCAGGGGCACACTGAGATGGCAGTGGAGACTGGTGTGCTGGCTCCCACCTGACATCCCAGTTCTTAGGAGGCTGCAAATAGGTAGATCACTATGACTCCAATCTAGTAGTGAGACCCTGAGCACACTGTAGACCTGTCCTAAAATGCAAAAAAAAAAAAAAAAAAAAAAAAAAAAAAAAAAAAAAAAAAAAAAAAAAAAAAAAAAAAAAAAAAAAAAAAAAAAAAAAAAAAAAAAAACCCACATGCTTTAAATACCTGTCATCTTGATCTTCTAAATGTGTATTGTTTCTAATGTCATCTCAATTATTACTATGCTCTCTTTAAAATAAAATTTCTAGAAAAAGGTAATAGAAGAAAAAGAAAACAAAAATTCAAGGTTTCTTGAAAGCATGCCATAATATTCAATCGTATGTACAATCTTGCATAACTGTATCTGTTAATGTGAGCAACACACTTGATGATAAAAAAGATAGTATATCAATCATTGTTAATGAGCTATTCTTGTTTTTGAAAATCTGTAGCATACGTATTATTGTATGTTATACTGTTTCTGTGTTTTTTCTTGCTTTCTTTGCTTTTGTTT
The DNA here is from genome assembly GCA_004027025.1 of Myocastor coypus. NCBI lineage: Eukaryota > Metazoa > Chordata > Mammalia > Rodentia > Myocastoridae > Myocastor > Myocastor coypus. The sequence continues at coordinate 24,965 of PVJA010019177.1, read as the reverse complement.
TTACTCTTCAAAATAAAAGTAAATTATAATAAAAAATGTAATTGTTCCTCCTCAGCCTCTCAGAGTTTTGAGACTACAAGCATGCAAAACCACGCAGAGATTAAGACTCTTTTAACTATTACTTGTTCTTCTCTTATGTGGAGGTAAAAACTGAATAAATAGTAACATTCAATTTCTCAGCCACAATGTGGTTCTGCATTCCCACTAATACTATAACCCTATGCTTTTAATAGCCAGAATTTATTATTGCCCAAAATATTGCATTTTATCAAATTAAAATGTTGTCCATGGTTAAATGCATTATTCATTTATTGCTAAAATGATATCATCCTGGGACACACAACTGATGCATAATGTATTATGCACTGGCTTTAGAGATGTTAAGGATAAAAATCTGTCTTAGAATCAGAGAAACATTTTATGTAAAAGACTTGCTGAAGAAGTATAGAACCAGCTGGGTGTTATGTTGCACATCTGTAATTCCAGCACTCTGGGAGAATGTGGCAGGAGGATCCCAAGCTCAACTCATCTTAGGCAACTTAAAATCTTAGTGAGAATCTATCAAAGTAAAAAGAATAAGGTATGGGTGGCTGGAAATGGTTCTCTGTGCTAGTCTTGGGTTTAGTCTCCAGTGTAGAGCAAAAAAATAGGAAAGAAATGAAGGTCGTTGAAAGATAAAGGGAATGAGTTATAAAATATTGATGACTATTAGATAATAATAGTAATTAAAAAATAATCAAGAGTACAATGTGCTTTGAAGATGTCATTGATTGTTGCCAGGGATAAAGGCACAAGAAAGCTATGGAAGGACCAATCAATGCCTATTATAACTCCGTATGCCCCAGGAATTTGGGCCCTTTTTTCCCCATCTCTTGTTTGGTACCTTGAAAAACCTGTTCACTTTCTGTTCTCACAACGCACAGCTTTCTTACTAATTCTGAGACTAATTTAATGGTACATCAGTTAAGGGTGGGATGGTAAAAGGAGAAAATCCTGAGACCTCTAAGTGGCCGCCAGACATCCTGATATCTAGAAGAGACAAGTTAATAGAAGCTCTCATGGCCCTTTCCCTCCTTCCCATTTCTGATCTTTTTTTCTTGTATAGCCTGATGGACATGTTACTTTACTCCAGTTTCAGGGATTTCGGGTGTGCAATTTCCCAGTTCTTGTGTGTTTTATTCTTGGATTTGTTCTGGGTAGGCAAGGAGATTGAGATCACCTTTTGGCTCTACATTTTGGCAGTTTTGAAGCTCCTAGAAATCATCCAGACAGAGTCTTGCAGGCCACCCAGAGTCTGCCAAAGTTCTTCAATGGTTGCAAAATAGCTCTACACCTGCTCTCACTGGACCCACAGGTTGAAGCTCTCCTGTGTCCCACAGGTCACTCAAAGTACCTAAGTACTTAAAAGTTTGGAGCAGCACCGACAGAAGCTTCACGTCTGAGTACTGGGAGCTAAAACTTAACAGAGTTCTGCAGGCTGCCCAGAGTCTGCCAAAGTTATTAAGTGGCACCAGGAAAGTTCTCCTCTGGTTTCTTTGACTTAGTTACTTACCTTCTCTGAAAATATAACAATAAGAGCAGTGCTACTTCGGAAGAGCATGGAGATAAATAAGGATATACGTTCAAGTGTTCAGTTCAGAACAGTACTGAATATATTTGAGAGGTCAATAAATGTTATTATGACTCTCAAATATGGTCACTTATTTAATAGCAATTTTTATGTGTGACACAACCCTATGCTCACTGCATATTAAATTCTGATTAGATCCCCACCTAGAAAACTCTTCTTTCTAGAAGAAAAGCCAGATTAAATTTTGAGGAGATAACCCTGTCCATGAATTGTAACCCATTCTCTTCTGCACCTCTCAGCTCTTTCTTAGATGTTCAACAACAGTTTTATAAAAAAAAAAATTGAGTTAGGAAGGCTGAAACATTCATCTTAGTCATCCTGCCATTTCCAAACAATTCATGTGGAAGGCTAAGAAGGAAATAACAGTAGAAATACCTATCTTTAGTTGACAAAGGACCTCAGAAAGGAATCCAAGTGTATTTATTTATTTTGTACTGCTGGATATAAATCCCAGGACGTTGCACAGGAATTGAAAACATGGTACCACTGAACTGCACTCTGAGACCTGAAACAGTTTACAATTAATTGTACTTTTATCATTTTTTTCAGGCTGAAATAGTTGTTTTATTTATATGTTTTTACTTTTCTCATAATAAAAACATTAGAGAAGATTGAGGAGAATCTTTTACTTTTCTTTTTAATTTTATTAATTTCAACAAGAAAGAAATAGCAATGAGACAGTTTGAGAACCTGTCAGAGGGACAGCCACAATAATCAATACACTGCTTATTGCTGTCTTTATAGTAGTTGGTCAGAGTAAAAGATGTAGACATAAGTTTTCTAAAGACTATAAATACAAGTGTTTCTTCTAATTGAACTAAGAGAAAGTAGTTGAATGTATACTCCAATATTCCATAATAGTAGTGGGTTATCAGCAGAACTGGAAATGTCAGAAGCTGTAGACTTGAGCCTTTTAAAACTTATCATACTAATCTGGCTTTACTTTGTATGCCTCATGGTTAAACTTTTCTGCTGGATGGTTAAGCCCAAGTTAAAGCAAGTTCTATAGAACAAAACATGTAACTTTTGTATCTGACAAGGTCAGCCAAATTCCCTCAGGGTTTACCTTGAAACCATGTACAGCATTTTGTAGAACTTTTGTCAGTGTCAGCCATTGAGATGACTCATGGCCATTGCTTGACCAGTTTTCTCTTTAGGTGACTTTCCTTAGGTGTGCTTCACATCATTGATCCCTTTCTTCTGTGGTCGCATAATCTCCTTGAATAGAAAATTTGGGACACCACAGAGTTATGGGATGTTACCAGGCAGGTTCTCTTGTGTTCTGAGTCCTCACTGATCTTGAAGGTCTAAGACAAAACTGTTGGCAATCCTTGTAGCCCTTCTTTTTCTCTATTTTTTTTTTTTTTTTTTTTTTTTTTTTTTTTTTTTTTTTTTTTTTTTTTTTTTTTTTTTTTTTTTTGCTGTTTTTCATCATTCTTATAACTTTTGATTCAGTTTTGGTAAAGTGTACCTTTCTAGGAATCTGTCCATTTCATCTGTATCTTCAATTCTGTGAGAATAATGATTCTCAAAGTAGCTATTTATGATCTTCAAGATCTCCACTGGGTATGTGTTAATGTCATTATTTTAATTCCTTATTTCTTGAATTTGAGTTTTTTCTTTCCTCTTTTTGATGAGATTAGCTGGGGGCTTATCAATTTTGTTTGATCTTCCAAGAACCAGCTTTTTATTCGTTGATTCTATGTATTGTCTTCTTTTTCTCCATTCAATTAATTTCTGATCTAACCTTCAAAATTTCCTCCTGTCTTTGGGCTTGGCTTTGGGTTTGGTTTGTTCTTTCTTTGTTAGGTGCAACATTAAGATATTTATTTATTGCCACTCCGTTTTCTAAATGTGTTAATTCAGAGCTATAAATATCCCTCTAAGATTTGCTTTCATTGATCCCATAAATTCTGGTAGGTTGTTTGGATTTTCACTGAACTGTAGATATTGTTTAATTTCTTGTTTAATTTCCTCTGTAACCCTTTGGTTGTTAAGAACTGTCTTGTTTAATTTCCACATATTTCTGGGGTTCTTGCGGTTTCTTTTGTCCTTTATTTCCAATTTCATAGCACTGTGATCATGTAATAGGCAGGGGATTATTTCTGTTTTCTTGCATATACTTAAGCATGACCTCTGGACTAGTATGTGGTCTATTTTTAAAAATGTCCCGTGTGCAGCTGAAAAAAAATGCGTATTCAGAAGTGGTTGGGTGTAACACTCTATATATGTCCACTAAGTCTAGTTTTCCAAGTTCTGGTTCAGTGGGATGCTTGTTTGCTAATTTTTTTTTTTTTTTTTTGGTTGACCTGTCTTTTTCTGATAAAGGGGTGTTATTATCTTCTGTGAAGATTGTGGTACTGGATATTAGATTTTTAATGTCCATTAAGATTTGTCTTATAGAGCTTGGTGCTCCCATGCTGGGTGTGTACATATTTACGAGTGCTACCACTTTGTCTTCAATTTTTCCCTTGATCAGTATGTAGTGGCCTTCTTTATTTCATTTCATTAACCTTGGCTTGAAGCTCAGACTATCTGCAAATAGGATTGTTACCCCTGCTTTTGTCTGAGGTCCTGCTGTATGCAGTATTGTCTCTCTTCCTTTGACTTTTAACTTACGAATTATTAGTTAGCTGTGTTTCTTGTATACAGCATATTATTGGGTTTTGCTTCCTAATCCACTGTTCCATTCTATCTCTTTTTATTGGAGAACTGAGTCCATTTACATTGATAGTAATAATTGCAATGTATTGACTTATTATTGACATGTTTTTTACACACCATTGTTTTCCCCTTATTCTCCTGTGTTTAACTGGTTGCCATATTTGCTGGGTTCTTTCTGTACTCATTCGTGGAATTTGGGTCATTTTAGTGTCTCTATAATATTTTCTAGTAGTCTGTGAATGCTTGGCTTTACTATTGCAAATTTCTTTAGTTGTTCTTTGTCGTGGAAATATTTCACTTCTCCCTCATACTTGAAAGAGAGTTTTGTGGGTTATAGTGGTCTGGGCTGGAATTTGTTTTCATGGAGAACTTGAAACACTCTGCTCCATGCTGTTCTTGACATCATGGTTTGTGAAGCGAAATCTGCCATTATTCTGACAAGTTTTTCTTTAAATATAGTCTGTTTCTTTTCTTTAGCAGCTTTTAGTATATTATGCTTCACTAGATATCCGGGATCTTAATTATTATATGTCTAGGTGTGTTCTTAGTTGGTTTGATGTTATTTGGAGTTCTTTATGCCTCAGTTATTGAATGCCAGGTTGTTTTCTCATATTTGGGAAATTTTCTGCTATTACTTCTGCCCATATTCCTTTTATATAATTTTTATTGGTTCCTTTTTCTCAACGATGAGTATTAATCTCACATTGTTCATTTTTGAATCATCTTTCAAATGTTGAATTAATTTTTCCTACATTCTAGTTGTTTTTAAGAGATCCTTTCTTATCTTTTCACTAGCTGAGACTGTGTGTTCCAGATCTGAAACTCTATCTTTACTTTCCTTCATGCAGTGTTTCCAGCTTGTGATTGAGTTTTTATTTTCCTGTATATCTCTTTGAGACTGCTTCATGCGATCTATTTGTTTCCTATATTGTTCATTCAATGATTACATCATTTCTTTATTCTCCTCTATTTTTATCAATGTCTTCTCTAGAAGCATTTATTGATTCTTTCATTGTGGTTATCCTTTCTTTTTTACTCAGTAGATTATTTCCAATCTGATTTCCTCTCTATTTTTCTACAATTGTTCCCTTAGTTCATTTTTTTTTTTTAGAATTTATTTTATTTTATTTTATTTTTCTTGTTTCAGAACTTTTGTTTGTTTTGTTTATTTATTTTTATGCGACTCAGCCTGCCCTGAGGGCAGGGCTGGCACAGCATGTGGTGCCAGGGATCCAACCGCAGTCCCTGCAGCCGCCCAAGCTTTCCTAAGCAGGCCCTTTAGACCACTGAGCCATCCTGCCAGGCACCTGTTCCCTTATTTCAGATGCTATTAATTCAGAGATTTCTTTTAGTAAGTAATAACCTTCCTTCAGAGGTTATTTCTGATCTCATTTCCTCTATAGTTTTCTCCAGTTTTTTTTTTCTTCAGACACTATTAATTCATACATTTTTTTTACTTCAGAGGTAATTTCTGATCTCATTTCCTCTGCCTTTGTTTCTTTACTTCAGATGTTATTAATTCTGAGGTTTCAGCTGTGTGATTCCCAGTTTCTTCTATGTTAGTGCCTCCTGCATTTGTTTTGGGTGAGTTTGTGGCCTGAGATTGCATGTTTCTCCTTCTCTTTGTCATTTTGTATAGCACTGTCCTCTAACCTTTCATGTAGAGCTTTGGTGCAGTTATGTCGTTAGCACATACTGAGATTTAGGTCCAGATCATCCAAGTTTGGACTTGTCCAGACGTGCTGGCGGATCTGGCCGCTGTGCTCCACTTCTTCTTGCTGCTCATGGAAGTGAGCCTGCTGTGCTTTTATGGCGAGATACTCAGCTCTTGGATTGGCTGGGAGGGTCTGAACGCAGCCTCTCTGCAGGCAATTTTGCAGTAAGGTTCCACAGGAGGTGCCAGGCCTGGGGTCTGCAAAAGTCACGACATATGCTCATGCCAGTAACTGGGCTCCAGGTGGGCAAGCATTTGGTGGGCATGGGCAAGCAAAAGGTCCCTAATTATACACTCATACTGGTTGGTGGACTCCGGCGCACAAGCATCTGGTGAGCGCTGTATTTTTATAATTTTGTACTATCCATATATATTTATTATCATTATTTGGAACTCTATATTTTTTTAGTTTTTATTTTTTAGTAAGAATACAAAATAGTATGAATAGAATTATTACAAATGATACAGAATTTCACTAAACAAAATAATATGAATTTCAGCGTATTTGCTATATTACATAGTGTTGTCTCCAAATTAATTCTTTATATTACCAGATATATACATGCAAAATTGGAAGAAGAAAGCAATATAAAAGAAATTAGGAAGACAACAAGGTCAAATAATTGCAAAAAGGACATGAAACACATTAAGCCATTAACTGCTTCTCCTTTTCCTCCTCAACTTAGTAATTTCTTCCATTTGAACAGAATCATTTCTTTTTCCAGTGTCTATTGTACTCTTCAGATTTTATTTTCATTTTCAGTCAAATGCCATATATTTATGTGACACACCCATGCACATGGTTGCCTACCAGTGTATACCACTGAGCTACTTAGGAATGATGTTTAAATTTATGGATGCCCACCTGCTATTACATTAGGTCCATAGGGCAGTGTAGAAAAAGCCCTAAAAAGCATGTGTTTGGTGACTCAGTTATCATTTAAAAATTCAACCAATAGTTACTGAATACTTACTATTTCTGAAATTATTGGAATAGTAAGAAGGGTTTAAAGATTATTCATGATAAGAAAAACCCTAATAAAAACAACTTCAAATGAATAGCTTAACAATTGAATATGGAGGAAAAAATGAGCCAGTCAGAGAAAATCATAAAGAAGTGCTCTTTCTTGTGTTACATTAAAAATAAGAATTATACCACTCTGAGAGTATTGCTTTCATCTATTCACAGTCCTGCCTCTACTTGGTTCGGCCCACTTCCCTACTGACAGACTCATTCTCTTCATGATCAATGACTGGAAGGCAGTGCTTCGGGGTGTCTGGACAGTGCCCCAGAAGCCACCTGCATCTTCAGCAGCATACCCACCCTCCTTTGGTTGTTGTTTGACTCCATTATCTTCAAAATATCATAGTAGACATTATGGGTAAGCAGAGAGCAAGCTCGAGGGAGAAGTGGTGGGGAGAAATAAGGCTATAGGTGAGAGTGTTAGACTGAGTGGAGAGAACCCAGGGTAGAAGGGAAGCTCAGAGCCTGGATGAGATGCTTCCCTTGGCTTCTCCGTGTTCAGTTCCCCTCCCACTGGCAGTGTCTTCCAAAACACCATAGGAATCTGTGACATCAGCAAAAGAGTGTTCACTTTCTTCATCTGCCTTCTCTGTATCCTCCTCTTCTTCTTCCTCCTCAAAATCCAGCTATTCTGATTACTTCCGTTGAATTCAGGGTCGATGAGAACCCCAACCTTAAGAGCAGAGGCTTCACTGTACCTGCATTCCAATTTTCTCCAGCAGCTTGATATTTTAGCCACAGTTACTTTGTGCTTCTGTTTTAGATTTTATTGATACATATTTTTAGTGTACAATGATCACATTCCTTGTGGCGCTGGTACAGATATGTAACACATCTTCATTCTTGTTTTTATCCCCTCCTCCCTTCTTTTCTTGGTTTTCTTCCCATTTTAAAATCATCATCATCATCAATCACCATCACCATCATCATCATCACCACCATCATCATCATCATCATCATCATTAATCACCATCATCGTCATCATCATCATCATCATCATCACCATCATCATCATCATCATCAACCATCATCATCATCAATCATCATCATCATCACAATCTATCTATCCCTGTCTATCATCTATCTTTTATTTTGATTTTTAATTTTCCCTGTAAAGACTGAGGTTGTAGCTTAATGTCTGAGTACTTGCCTAGAGTGTGTGTGAGTTTGAAGTTCAGTTCCCAGCACCACAAAAAAATTTTAAAAATAAATAAATACAATTAATTCACCCTGTACTTCTACATTCACTGGATAAAGGTAGCTGCAGCTCGCTGTGTTCTTTGCACAAGTGGTCTTCTGTGATATAGCTTTTTTTCCCTTCAGGCTTCCCATTTCCTCCCCCTTCTCCACATTTCTATGCACACCACAGCATTCATCAGTTCCTTTTTCAACTTCTGCTAATCTAGCCATGCTTTTAGGAAGCATTTCTGCCTACAGATTGTTTGGACTGGACTACTTTTCTCCACTGACTCGACCTGGGATAATGGAAATAAATCAGAGTGACCATATTGTTTAGCCCAGATATTCATTCTTTCAATATCTTCTAGTTATTGTACTGAAAATCTTTGGTGTAAGCTAGAAGACTGGAAGGAGGTGCTAACCGTTTGCAGGTATGCTTTTGGGGCTGTGATGGGAGACAGGAGTTGAGTACATGACAGTAGCATCTATAACAAGGAGCAAAAGGGAGAGTGTTCACCTATTCCTGCACCTCAGCTTCTCAGTTTCTGACTCACACCTAAAACAGGCAGGTGATGGGCTTTCTAAATCATGCTCTGGGAGTGCATTTTGACTTCCTCTGCCTTTAAAAAAACCTAGAAACTCCACTTCTCCAGGAGGGCATGCCCCAATCCTGCGAGGTCCAAGTTTATTTCCCTGGAGCAGTGTGTCAATTCCAGTTGTCAGCAAGTATGTTAAAGCTGACTCTTGCCTTGTGGCAAGGTACATCTTTCTGTACATGTTTGCTCTCTTCAGGTGTCATGTTTCAGACCAGAGCAGCAGAGCTCAGGTTCATGTTAGAGAGCTGCAGTGATGAGGCGGGGAGCAGAAAACCTGAAGTGTCCACTGTTACGGTCCCTAAAAGGGTTTCTGAATTATAGTCTTCTCTTCCTGTCAGTGCTCTCTTGTGCCAGCCTAGGCAAAAAAGAAGTGTAAATTAATAATAGAGGTTGCTATAAACTGAGAGCTATCTGTTCAATACTAATTTATGAGATGGATGTGATGGTAATTTCAGCACTCTGAGAGGCTAAGGCAGGAGTATAGCAAGTTCAAGTCTGTGTGGACAATTTAACGCCTTACTGAGACTGTCTCAGAAAGAAGAGAGACAGAGAAGGACAGAGAGAGAAGAAAGAGAGAGAGAGGGAGGGAGGGAAGGAGGGAGGGAGGGAGAAACAGACCAGAAGGAAGGAAAGAAGGAAGGAAGGAAGGAAGGAAGGAAGGAAGGAAGGAAGGAAGGAAGGAAGGAAGGAAGGAGGGAAGGAAGGCAGGCTGGGAATGTAGCTCTGTGTAGAAGCCCTGGGTTAAATTCCTAATGCCACACAAAACAGTTCCCTATATTTTGCCACCTCGACATTAACTTGAATTAACAAAATTTCTCACTAAATGTTAAAATCAAAAAACCTGGAAAAGTCACAGAGAGGCTTTGTGTTATTGGTTTTTTTTTTTTTTTTTTTTTAAGCAATTGAATAAGGATCATTATTGTGTGAGTTTGTAACCTTGTAACTCTTTCAAATTAGCTCAATTTGATATTAAGAAATTAGGAAGGAGGGCACCCATATGTGTACATACCCTTAGGTATTTGGGGAGTGATGATGAGGATTGAACCTGTGGGCTCCTGGGTAAGTAAGCAGGCTCTGTACCACTGAGCTACAACTCCAGCGGGAACCCCTTTAAGAGAACATTGCTAAAAAGGGAACTGGCTACCTGATGGTTTAGTAACTGATGATTCACTCATCAGATGACTGAATTCTTTGGACTTGCTTGTTATTAAAACTTACTTCACCTAAAAGAGTGCTGGATAGATATGAAGATGTTTCCTACACAGTGCATGTATATGTATGCTATGCTTACACACTCCACAGGAGACGGGAGTGAGCCCATCAAATAGCAGTATATGGAGACAGTAGGTGTCGCTTTTAAAGATCTGAATACTGACACTTCAAACTTTAGGTGAGCTAAGAAACTTGTCTGAGGGACATGCCAAGCAGAAGTCAGAGCTAAGATTCTAACCCATGTTAAAAATTGTAAGTTGAGGGCTGGCCAGACAGCTCAGTAAACTAAAGTACCTGCTAAAAAGCAGAGTGCAGCAGCTCGGGTTCGATTCTCAGTGGCATGCAGAGCCAGCCCCACCCCGAGGGTGCACTGTGATGACCAGATGGTGAGGCAGCCTGAGCCTGTAATCCCAGCACTTGGGAGGCTGAAAAAAGGAGAATCACTACAAGTCTGATCTACATAGTGAAGCCCTATAGATCCTGTAGACCCTGTACTAAAATTTAAAAAAATAATAATAAATGAACAAATACAATAAAAATAAAAATTTTAGGTTGAGAAAAATTAAATCTAAACTACTTAAATAATAAAATATCTCATTTTATAGCTCCTTAATATAAAACTGACTATTGGCAGAGCTGGAGCTTGTTTCTCTGCAGCTCTCGTCTCCGCCTTCCTTTATGTGCGCATACCATCTTCAGGCTGGCTCCGCTTGGGTAACCTGGGCCTTTCCTGAAGTTCCTAGGCCTACATCCCTATTTACCCTTTCAAATGAAGAAAGAACGTGATCCATTTTTTTTTTTTCAATTATTGAACACAATTCTGAGCTTTGGATTAGAACAGTGGCTATTTTTGGAGTGAGGTCACCGCCTGGGAGGAGGCATGAGGAACCCGGAATGCTGTGCTTCTCTGTAAATAATTCTGCAAGAGGATTACACAGGTGTACATGGGTGTAAAAATTCAACAAGCTGCATGATTAATATTTGGTCACTGTACATAAGCCACACAGACACACAGACACACACACACACACACACACACACACACACACACACACACAGATGCATGCATGACCTGAGCACTCATGTGACTGGACCAAGTAGTTAGGCCATATGCTGACTCCTGAACTAATCACAGAGGTGAGGAGGTAGGGATCACCTATGAAGGCTTCCTCTCAGAGCTGGAGGTGGGGTCAACTCCTTTAAGTAACAGCTTTGACCTAATGAAGAAGGGACAAAAGGATGGTGAGAAAGCAATTATTAAGTTGTTCACAGCAGTAATTATCTAAAAGTATGTTTTACAGAAAAGCCAACGTAGGGTAAAAGAAAATGAATGGAATGGCCAGAGCAGGCCAATCCATGAAGACAAAAAAAAAAAAAAACTGACCAGTGGTTGTCAGGGCCTTGGTAGTACAAGAATTACTACTAATTGCTGATGGGTATAGACTCTGGGGAGGGTGGAAATGCTCTGGGATGAGACAGTAGTGATGGTTACCCACCACAGCAAATATAATCAAAACATTGAATTGCATGTTTTAAAATGGTGAGTTTTATATTAGGTGAATTATATCTCAATTTTTAAAAAATAAAGTGTGTAAAAATTATTTGAAATTAAGGAAATTATGGCAAACAGGGCCTGGAAAAAGGAGAACTGTGAGTTTGGGGCCAGACCAGAATCAAGCAGTTTTGTCTCAAACAGATAGACAGACAGACACATAAAGATAATTTAAAATTAAGAACCAACATTGCATTTCAAGGAAAAGAATTTTGGTCAGCTGGGTGTGGTGTCTCACACCTGTAATCCAAGCACTTGGGAGGAGGCAGGAGGATCATTGTGAGTTCGAGACCAGCCTGGGCTACAAAAGTGAGCTCAAAGCCAGCCTGAACTGCACAGTGAGACTCTGTCTCAAAAAAAAAAAAGAAAAAGAAAAAGAATTTTGGTCATTCTTCATAAAATTAAAAGCAGAACAAAACATTTTAAAGCAAAAAAAATCAATAGCATGTGTTAATCTGCATCATAAGAAGTATGAGATACATATTTGGAAGGATTTAGAAACACTACTTTTAGAAACAATTATATACTAGAATTAGCACCTACCCTGTGGCTAGCACAAGAAATATAAGTCAGACTCTCTCACTGATATAGTCAGGGCTTTCGAGCGAATAGATTGAATGCAGAACCCATAACTTAAAGGAGTAGGTGTTCCGTGGGTAGCTTTACCCATCATGTAGCTGGGAAAGGCCAGCAAAACAAACTGACTTTACCTGGTAACCTGTTCCAAGTGCAGAATCTCAGGTTCCACTCCACAGGCCTAGTGGATCTGATGATGTGTGTACAATGAGATTTAAAAGCTCCAGGCTTGGGGTAGGGTCAGTGGTACAGAACTTTCCTCATGTGGGTGAAACCCTGGTTTGAATCCCAACACTGGAAGAAGAAAAGAATTAATTCTTTGAAAACTTTTACTTTTTTGATTATTCTATTGCTATGTGATGAATAGCTCCTCTTCAATTATTAGAGCTGACCTTGAATAGTCTTGAGTAAGCTGTCTCTTACGCTTTAACACTTTCCTCAAAGTAAAGCAGTGTAGGACTTTATTTGTACTGTAATAGAAGCTTCCTCAACATCACATGCTGTTCTGCACCCTTGGGATACACCAGTGAATGAACAAGTCAGAATCCCCCCAGCTCTCCTAACTAGTTCTTCCTAAAATCCACAAATAATAAACAGAGGCTTCCATTGTTTGTTGTTCTACCACTAAGTTCTACCTCCAGAATTCCTCCCAGTTTTTTTTCCTAATTATTCCTCTAGCAGCCTAGAAGCATGTAATAGTCACTGCTGAAAAACAAAGGCAAAAAAAAAATCAATTTAAATAAAAATGTTCTACAAGTTCTCTGAGACATGCATATGAAGACCCTGGCAAGGCATACAACACTTGTTCTCTAAATTTCTTTCCACCCCTCTGTCACCCAGTCCTCCTGATATAACCTTTACCAGTGTTCTTAAGTCAGGAAAGGTATTCAGAGTCAATGGGAGGGCTCTGAGTGTTCTTCCTGAGCATTTTGGCAGTTACTGTCTAGATTTTGTGATGTTACTTTTTTTTCCGTATGTTTAAGGTTTCATTTTAGAGTGTTTCATTTCCTTGATTTCTATTACTTATATTTTTATTTTAAAGAGAATAACATTGAAGACAATATAAAATTTCAAAACAAGATGATAAATCAATATTTGTTTTGTTGCATATTGTTATCTTCAAAGTAGTAGCTGCTTACATGGCCATAAATAAAATATTCCTAGCTGGTAGCAAAAAAACATATTTATTTTATTATAGCACACTGTATATAAAAATAATGCAAACAGGTAAGATGAACATTATAATAGTAGCCAGCTTCTACCTGATCCAGACCATAAATTTAGCTTTCTTGTTCAAATGAATTATTGCTTATGAATCTATATTAATTTTTCTTTACCTTAATTGGTCTATACATTGTAACTATGTTCTTTAATACAAAAATTTTAAAACATTTATTTATCACATATCTAGATATTTAAAACCAGAGTGTGGTAGTTCATGTCTATAATCCCAATATTCAGGAAGCTGAGAGAGAAGGATTGACATGAGTTCAAGGTCAGTTTGGGCTATATAATGAGTCTAATTCCCACCTAAACTATGTAGTGCAATGATATCTCAAAAGCAAACAAAAGAACAAACACACAAATGACACAAAGCAGCAAGTTTTAAAACTTAGGTAATTTCTAGGCTTCATCTTTCATCAGTTAGATCTTAAATGTCCCCAAAGGAATCCAGTTTTCCTTTTAACAATTTTTATTTGCTTGTTTGTATTATTTTCTTAATAATGTTTTAATTTCATTCATATACCAGCTATGATGTCTATCACTGAAGTAGAAAATATGCTTAATACAGGATGATAAGGCGTTTTGGTTTTTTGTTTGTTTGTATTTTAAGGAAGAGTCTACAGGGTGTTCAGAGTCTCACTACTAGATTAGACTGGAAGTGATCCGCCTGTTTACAGCCTCCGAAAATCAGATTCTAGGCACATGCCACCAGGCCCAGTCTCAGTTTCACTCTGAGGGCACCCCAGGGGGCAGGGCAGGGTCAGCATGGCAGGTCCAGGAATCAAACCCCTGGTTCCTGGCCCTGCTTGCAGGTACTTTAATGCACTGAAGTATTTGGCTGTACCCCAGGTTTTCTTTCTTTTTTTCTTTTCTGGTTTTTTTTTTTTTTTTGTCTTTTTTGACACAGGATCTCACTGTGCAGTTCAGGCTGGCCTTGAGCTCACTTTTGTGGCCCAGGCTGGTCTCAAACTCGCACTGATCCTCTGCCTCAGCCTCCCAAGTTCTGGGATTACATGCGTGCACCACCACACCCGGCCCCAGATCTTATTAGTACATACTTGCAGTACATTTCTCATGGGAAGTTGGCACATGTCAATGACATGTACTAATTCTTTTCTTTATCCCCTCTTTCCCACTCCTTCCAACTGCTGGTCATTTTTCCCACTTACAAAAGCTCTATTTTCATTTTCTCTTCTTTTTTTTTAATAGCTTTTCTTTTGCTTCCTTCCATCTCTTGCTTCCCCCATCAACTTGAAAAAGTCTTCCTTGCTTTTTAGTTACCTATCTCCTATTTTACATGTTCTATTTAAGAAATACCCAAGTATACTAAGAAAACTTTCTTTAGTGCCACTTTTGGAGTGATCTCATATTTAGCACATTTATGCATTTAAGAGAGAAGGAGACATATATATGAGACTCACATTTTTGTTATTCCTTTTTGGGCAACTTCGAGTAGAATTGAGATTTTTAACTTCTTTCAAGTTAAATAAAAGAATGATGGACTACACATATCACATGTAATCCCAGCCAATCAAGAGTTTGAGTCAGAAAGATTGCCAGTTTAAAGCTCGCATGGGCAATTTAGTGTTATCTTGACTCAAAAATGTAGTAGGATAAGACAAAAAAATAAAATAAAAAGTACTAGAGCAGTAGTTCAATAGTTCTGAGTTCAATCCCCAGCACCACAAGAAAAGAAAGAGAATTTTGTTTAGAAATTATTTTGGGCTTACAGAAGAAATGTAGGGATAATTTCAAATACCTGTCATTTTAGATTTTTCGTCTAGTATCTTACATGACCATGATGTAAGGCTCAAAACTAAGAAATTAGCACTATAAGATACCACTAAGAAAACTGCATACTTTATTAGGAATTTCCAGTTTTTTTCATGTTTCCTTTTCTGTTCTAGAATCCAATCCAAGTTAACATATTGAATTTAGTTGTCATGTTTTCATAGTCACCTCTGGTTGTGACAGTCACCTTAGTCTTTCCTTCTTCTCAAAGTCCTTGATATCTCTGAAGATTCCTGGACTGGTATTTTGTAGTAAATTCCTCAGGTAAGTTCAGTTGATATTTTCCATGATGCTGCAGGTTTCGTAATGAATTACTAGTGGAGAAAATGCCTTTCTCAGCACGTGATACAGAGCTATGCATTAATGATGTGAGTTACAAGTGGTGACACTGACTGCGGTCCCCTGCGGTGACATCTACTGGTTTGCTCCCCTGTGAAGTTGACTATTTTCATTTTATAATTAATAAATATTTGGGATATAATATATCAAGGTTATGAATCTTTTCTGTCCTTAAATTTTTGCCCACAAACTTTGACTTTCATCAGTACATCTTATTTGTGATAATTACTGTAGTATCCTATCTCTATTTCTCATTCTTGCTTTTTTATTTTATTATTTTTTTTACATTTGCAGCATATTTACTTCAAGTACATTTCCAAACATGCTAAACATGATCTTTTTTTTTTTTTTTTTGAGAGTTTCAAAACATGCTAGTAGCACACTCATATAATTGACACACTGCATATTGTTGTCCTCACAAAAGTTATACAGAATACAGGGCATAGATGTGACAAATTTTCTAATCGATATTGGTTCAGAAAAATAGAAAAGAAAAAGAAGAAGATGAGGACGAAGATGAAGACGAAGACAAAGACGTGAAGACGAAGACTAGGAAGAGGAAGAGGAAGAGGAAGAAGTTTTCTTCTCTTTGAATTAGGAGGAAGTAGTTGTATACATAGTCCAATGTTTCATAATTTCAGTGGGTTACTGGTGAAACTGGAAATGTGGAAGGCTGTTGATTTAAGGCTCTTACAGCTCACCATACTAATCTAGCTCTGCATTTTATGCGTGTAATTAAGTTTTTGTGCTAGGTGATCAAGGACAAGTTAAAGCAAGACCTGACTTACAAAACTTTCATCATTTATATTTTCCAAGGTCAAATCTCCTCAGGATTAACTTTGTAACCATATACAGTGCTTTGTTTTCTCATTCTTTCAACAGCTATTATTTAGAGTTCTTTTACAAAGAAGTGCTCCTTCTCTAAAGCAAAAGGTTTAAATCCTTGTCCAGATAGAAGTAAGCTCATCACGAGAGAGGGTTCCTATACCACCTGGTGTGAGTCAGGGGTAAGTAGATTCCATTTATTTATTTAAAAACTAGGGCTAGGGCTGGCAAGATAGTTCAGTGGACTTAGCACCTCCTTAGAAAAATTCAGGGACCAATGTTTGATCCCCTAAACCACATATCATGCTGGCCCTGACCCCAGGCTCACTGAGCCAGCCACTGAAACTGGACATGTTAGTGCACCCCTGTAATCTCAGCTCTGGGGAGGCTGAAAACAGGAGGATCACTACAAGTCCAAGCTGCATAGTGAGATCCTGTTCCAAATACAACACTGAATGAATGAATGAATGAATGAATGAATGAATGAATGAATGAACTTTCTGTTAGTAACAGTTTTAGCTCCTTTGGGTAAAACAGGGTCTAGTCACTGCTCTAAAGCTCATAGGCTAATGTAAGATGTCACTTAGATTTCTGCATTGAAGCGTTTGTAGAATCTCTAAGAAGCAAATTTCCCTACAAAGCCTGTGCTAGGACCAAATAAAATTACTTTACCCAAATAAGTCTATGTCTGTTTTCCTTCCTTTCTTCAGTGAGGACAGATTGAACTTTTTCCCCAATCCATGTTCTGTACTTCCCTGCTTCTAACCAGCCATCTTCACAGATTCACCTTTTCCTTATAAATCTCACACTAATTTGTCTTGTTGGCCAACATAGAACCATACGGGAAAAGCAATTCTGGGACAGCAATCTCAACTTAGTTAGCTGACAAAGTTCAAAACTACCACAGATGATTTTGGTCATATTTTTCACGTGTTCTTTGGCTCCATGACCTCTTTTCAGGTTTTCCTTTGAGTGATTTTCTAAGCTTTGAATGTTTTTGCTTTTTATGATACCAGTTCAAAATAGTTCCATCCAGTTTTATTTTCTCAAGTAGCAGGCGATGTGTGCTGATGGCTTTCGATTCCATTTTTAGCTTACACATTTCTTTACAATTTCAGAGGAAATATTCAGCTGCCTCCTGGACATCTCCATTTGTCTTTCCTCAAACACTTAAATTGTAATGTGTCCCTACTGAGCTAATTTCCACTTCTTCAAACTTGTTCTTCCTCCTCTAATCCCAAAGAAGACTTGCAACCAATTTATCTGCATTGGAAGAATTATCAATCCATTCCCAGCTTAGTTCTGGAGTTTTCTCATTTAAGATATGATTTCTTATGGAAGTTGTTGCATTAAGATTCTTGTATTTGAAAATAGAAGGACTTATGTTGGAGCTAAGGGTGTAACTCACTAGCACATGCGAGGTTCGGCGTTCAGTTCTTGCCACCACCATGCACATGCACACATAACACACGCACAAAACAGTTTAATCTTACCAAAGTAGTGGTAAAATTTGCTGGATCTGTACTGTACCTGGAACTTCATAAGCAATTTATAGTAAAATGGGACAAGCAAATTGGATAGATGAGCAACAATATCTGCTTTACAAATAGAAAAAAGAATTTTACTTTGTCAACAGACTAGTAAATTATGGGATGAGGATCTCTACCTTGAAGGCATGATTTCAAATGCTAGCATAAAAGTGTCTTCGTCAGAGGAGTCAAAGGCTGTGCTACAAGAACAAGTTAACCTGAACATCTCAGGGATTTGGCTCAAGAAACGCTTGTTTTTTATTCACAAAGATTTCCATAGTGTTTGACAAGCTGCTAAACACACCTACCAATCTACTTTTGTTATCAGTGGTAATTTTATTCCATAAAGTTGCTGCAAAAAAAAAATTCTGAACCATTATTCCTAGGGGAAACACAGAGCTTCATTCTTTAGAGCTTCTGACTCTAACTTTACCATATGATCATACATAAAATTGTTGTTATGTGTTTCTGATTCAAGATGCTTCATTTCACATGTGTTGCTGGTTTACTGGCATTTCCTTTCTAGACGTCAACTCTATAACTTGTGCTGATGAAGCTTACTTAGCACAGTTCCTTGTAAGGCATGTCCCAGGTTTCTCATATTTACAAATACCACAGAACACTTCAGCATTAAACCTGGGGGTCATTTTTGTTGGAAACAGTGAAAGCATAAAAATGTAAAAGAAAAAATTGATACCCTAGTACAAAAACAAACTAAAGTATGAGAGCTTATAGGCCTGGGAGATAGATAAGTGCTTGCCTGGCAAGCACAAGTTGATCCTCCGTACCAAATAAAAATTAAAACTAAATAAATTGTGACAGGTGAAATAAGAAAGCAGAATGCTGTCTTGCTAGATCTTAACTGGGAATACATAGCAGGTGACTTGGCAGATCTGCAGGTGTCAGTAAAAGACCTAAAAAGGCTGTTGACATTGACTTAGCATCTAAACAAATTCCTAATTGCAAGAACTTACAAATGATGAGGACCAACTCTAAATGCTGTGAGGTTATTTGCGCTTCAAGCTATTTGGAATTTGTGATGCTGCCACTTCAGCATATAGTTTCCAGATTACCTCAACAGGGAAGAGATTTTCAGAGGGGGAATTTATTAGATCATAAATTCTTCGGTTATTTATAGTCAATTGGACAGAGCTAAACACCTGAGCTCAGCTAACTATAAGTAATCTGCAAAACGTGAAATATTCAGTAAGCAATAAGTACTTTCTGTTACAAAAGAAGCAAACCAACAAGAGGAAAAATAATCACAAAGTTTAAATGGAGGCATTTTTTCTTGTCAGGGAGAGAATGTTCTGTGAGAATGTTGGGGAATGAAGATGTCTCAGAGTTGGTAACTTCTTTTTTTTTCCAGGCATAACCATTCCTGTTGCCAGATAAGAGAATTCCAGGTTTCCCACCAATGTTCCCACCGCTCATTCATGTTACTTATGCAACACTTTTTGGTCCTGGACTCTAATACTTTCAGTTTGTGAGTTTTATTTTTATCTGTTTTTGGCCATTCACAGATTGGACTTTTTCTTGCTAAACTTTATGCATCTAAAAGCAATAACTGAGCACTAAGTGTAAGAACTCAAATAATCTCATACTTCTTCTATAAATCCTAAACTCCCAGTGCATAGCCTGAATCTTGCATCCAAATGATTCCTTGACCAGCTCTTCACTATAGCAGTGTCTAGACAGCCAAGAACTTTCTCAACCTAGTTTGGTAGAGCAGATCTTTTTTTTTTTTCTTCCCTGCTTGACTCAACCTGTTCCATATAATGAGTTCTCTGTGTCTCTGGACTCCACAACTGTAGAAAATCAATAAGCTATAGGTTCAAAATATTTGGGAAAATTACTTTGGTACTGAACATGTACAGCTATTTTTCTTGCTATTATGTTCCAAATAATTAAATATGGGAATTGCTTATATTGAGGTATTTTAAGTAATCTAAAGATATTTTAAAGTATGTGAAAGGTTGTAAGTTATGTGAAAATGCTCTCCCATCTGACACAATGGAGTTGAACATCAGCATACTTAAGGGTCCTGTAATACCAAGGTGTGACTATATTTTTCTTGCAGGTCTTTCACTCAAGACACTACTTCTGGGGCAGTAATTTTTATTCTAATTAGTACTCTTCATTCTATATAAAATAATTCATCTTGAGCTACTCTAATATTAGCATTACAATTGGTGAATGTCCTCTTTGTCAGTGCCTGGAATATTATAGATGCCTAATTTTTTGTTGAACAAGTCTGAAAATGTAGTAAGAACTCTCCATACCACTATGGCTCTGTCAATTGGACCAAAGGTATCAGGTATGCTCAGCAAGCACTGTACCTTTAAGCTGTACTTCCATCACTTGCTCTACATACTTCAAATGCATTTTCTGATTTAATTCTCACTACAACTCTGTACTAGTAATTTTACTTTTTTATAGAAAAGAGTAATGGGGAGCAGAGGCTTAGATACTGCTCCAAGACACACAGCTAATAAATACTGAAAGCTGCATTTCAACCTAAACCATCTCTCTTTTTTTTCTACCTGGTAAGCAAAACAAAATGAAAATTTATAGAAGCGGGTCTTTAGAGAATCAAGGGAAGAAATTCAGGTGAACTTCAGGATGGGTAAGAACCAGGATCTAGGAATCCTTTGACAATAGTTTCCAGTTTCCAGTTTCTTCCTCTGACTCCCCATTGTGCTTTTTAAACCAGCCATGATACTCCTGATGGGCAAAGGGTAAGTCCTGTCAAAATGACACAACGGATCATTTTTACTACCCTCAACTTTTGACTGGCTTTGGAGAATCCTAGTTTTCTCTCAACACCCTTGGTGACAAGGGTGAGTCATCCCATCTCTTTACACCTCCTTTTCTTTATTTATAAAGTGAGCTTTCTGCTGTAAGAGTCTTCTTCATGCCCCTTCCACCCCTAAAATTTTGTATGCTATATGAATCTTCTAGGGTATAGTATTGAATTGCAGAACTTGAGGGAAAGAATGAAGAAGAGTTGTAAGAAAAGAGGGAAAGAAAGAAGGCTATTATTGGGCCCAGCAGGATGGCTCAGTGGTCTAAAGCACCTGCTTAGGAAAGCTTAGGCGGCTGCGGGGACTGTGGTTCAATCCCCAGCACCACATGCTGTGCCAGCCCTGCCCTCAGGGCAGGCTGAGCCGGCCATAAAAATAAATAAACAAACAAAAGTTCTTAAACAAGAAAAAAAAAAAAAAAAAGGCTATTATTGTGCCTTGGTGCACATGAATGTTAAGAGTTGTGATTAAGTAACAGTCTTTGGGGGAAATAATATAACAGAGGGAAACACCTCCTAACCCTCACCAGGCCAGCTGAGGTTGAATGTGATCCTTCTGATCTAAGAACAAGTGTATATGTTCTTAGGGAGAACAGATCCTTGTACAGTGACTTAGTCTTGTCTATGTCCTTCCCCTAGGAGGAAAGAGAGAGAAAGCAAGAGAGATTGTGAGACAGAGGCAGAGACACAGACAGAGACAGAGAGGCAGAGATAGAGAGAGACAGAGAGAGCCAAAGGGAAACCCCAAACATTTGAATGGCCTAATGAGCTAATCACATCTCTCTGGGTCTGTTTCCTGTCATCAGTAAGTTGAAAGGTTTATCTATACAATATCTGATATCCTGTCCAGCTCTCAACATTTTGGGGTTCTAGGTAGTGAATTCAAAGTAGTCTTTCTCTTCTTGAGTATTTCCCCTTTGAACAAATTCTTTCTCTTCATTCTTCATCTCTGTTTACTCCTGGCTTTCAAGCCCTTTTTCTTGGACTCCTTTTCTTCCTCAATTTCCCCAAATTCCATTTCCTTCTTCAGATTTTTTTGTTCCTTCTTTGTTTTTATACATTTTTTTTTCCTGCAGATACTGTGCATTAGAATTCTCTAGAGGCACAGGACTAGTAGAAAGCAAATGCATAACTAAGCAAGGGGATTTATTAAGTAGGCTTACAAGATCAGAAGCAGAAGATTCCATATGGCTGGCTGCATACTGGAGAGCCAAAGGAATCACCACTTGCTTAGCCTGAGAGTACAGAAGTTGTAGAATAAGAGGGAGCAAAGAGCCACTGCCCTTCCAAGGTCAAAGTCCTGAAAGCTGCCTGGAGAGGTGCAGATGCAATTTTGTGTTGGAACGCTGGAAAAACTGGACACCAAATCCAAAGGCCCCTATGAAGACTAGAGCTCCTTCATAATCAGGAGCTTTTCCTTTTATTTGCCCTTTCTCTTCCACCCCGGCTACAGCCTAGGTGTTAGTACTATCCACATCTAGGAAGGTCTTCTCCCTCAGTTTACTGAGCTACATGGCAATTAACCACAACACACCCGGAACTGTGCTCCACAGCTCTGCTGTGCACGTCTTAATCCAGTCAAGTAGAGCAACGTATCATGATTAGTGGTCACAAATAGGTAGGTTTTAACCTCATAGCCACACAGTATTTAACTGGAATGGAAGGGATGTATAGAATTGAACTGTTTTTGCAGATGATCCCTTCTTACCCTCTCCTATTCTCTTTGTACCTCTCCTTTATTGCCAGTTCTCAGGGCTGACAACAGATTGATGTCTGACAAATGTAAAGAGTAAGGACTTTTTAAGAAAAATGGTGACTGCACTAAGAATTTCCATCAGTTTTTTTTTTTTTTTAAATAACAGTTCATGTGTAGAATTTTCACCTTGACTAATGCTGTCTACTGATACCTGCATCTAAACAGCCACATCAAGGACAGCAAGGTAAAATACAAAAGCCACACATGAAAGCTTGTCATCTTGGTCTTCTAACTGCGTACCATTTCTAACATCATAACAATTACTACTATATTCTCTTTACCATAAATTTTTTAAAAGGTAAGAGAAGAAAAAAGAGAGACAATAACAAAAATTTAACGTTTCTTGAAAGCAAGTGGTACTATTCATTCATATCTCAAACCTTGTAGAGCTACATCTGTTAATATGAGCAATGGAGCTGATGATAGCAACAGATAATATATGTTGTATGTTACCCTGTTTCCATCTTTGCTTCTGGTTTCTGTTCCTGCTTTTTTAACTCTTCAAAATTAAATTAAATTTAAAATTGAAAAGAATAATATAGGCCGGGCGTGGTGGCTCATGCCTGTAATCCCAGCACTCGGGAAGCTGAGGCAGGAGGATTGGTGCGAGTTCGAGACCAGCTTGGGCTACAAAAGTGAGCTCAAGGCCAGCCTCAACTGCATAGTGAGACCCTGTCTCAAAAAGACAAAAAAAAAAAAAAAAAGAATAATATAAGCAGACATTTTGTAAAGAAAATAAGAAAAAAAATTGATTTTTCAAACTTACTATCTTCACAGAGGTGCAATACGTTTGCAAAACATTCTAACCTTATCAGCTTCCTTTGACTCCTGTAACAAATTAGCCCAAACATAGCGGCTTAGGACAACTAAATTTTATTCCTTCACAGTTCTGCACTGCAGAAGTTCAGACTCAACGTGCTCAAATCCATACTCCTTCTAGAGCTGTAGAGAAGCATTCTTCCTGGGCTTGTGCAGCTTCTAAGAGCACCTTGCATTACTTTCACAATCTCTGGGATTGTCTCCACACGCCCTTTCTGGGCAGTGTGTCTTTGTATCTTCTCTGCATCTTACCCAGACTTTAGCAATAGGTCATATGATCTATATAAACCCTGGACGATTTACTATTGAGCTCTTTATTCTACCTGTCATGCACTCTTTTCAAGTTGGATCACATTATGAGGTTCTGGGTAGATATGAGTTTTCAGCGCCAATACTGAGTGCATTGTTCTGGCCATAACTGAAAATGGCTTCATGCTAAAAAAACAAAATCTCTCTCCCAGACATATCTGATTGCTTCAGGGCTCTCACAGCTATAAGTCTTAACTCCTCCACTTATAATGACAACACACCTTCTTTTGAGGTGCCACCATAGATATCTCATCCTGTCCTGGTGCTCATCCATTAAGAGAATTCCAGAGTAGATTTAAAACACCAACGACTAAATTAGCTAAATGAGATTTCTATGAGTGTGTTGGTTGGTTGTGTCTGATCAGCTGAGCTGGTACTGTTGCTCTATGTTCTCAGGGTAAAGTGGTAGAACTGAAGCCTCAGCCCCTATTCTCTGAAGGTCCTGCAGAGTAGATGTGAGGGAAACACTGTCCTTGTATGGTTCTGCCATTTCTTTTTGTGTGCCTTCTTTCATAATTAACAGCTTATTTTCTGAGCCTTGTGCAGTTTTTTCTGTGTTTTTTTCCCAACTTTCT
Organism: Myocastor coypus; assembly: GCA_004027025.1. NCBI lineage: Eukaryota > Metazoa > Chordata > Mammalia > Rodentia > Myocastoridae > Myocastor > Myocastor coypus. The sequence continues at coordinate 848 of PVJA010019177.1, read as the reverse complement.
CCTTCAGAAGTTGATATTCTTAACTTCTTCCACTATTGTGTAAGGCATTAGTTTTAAGTTCTTTAGTCTATAACATTTATAAATGCTCTAGTTCCCTGTTTAAACCCTAATACACACAGGAGAACAACATTTCCCACTGGAAGATAAATTCCATAAAGCAAACTCTTTACCCTTTTTTTATTAATACCATGACCCAGAACAGTGCACATACTAAGATCAATCCATAAATTAAATGAGTACATAAGAAGGAGAATAGGGAGTGGTGTAGTTCAAAAATGTTGAGTTCCATTCCATTCAAATCATTTACTTGTAGATATCTTCTAGGTAGCAGGTATCTGAAAGAGAGATGGATTAGGGGTACAGATATGTAAGATGTCAGCATACAGGTAGAGTTATGACTATGATAATACATAGATTGCTCCTGGAGTATGGGCATGGGGAGGGAAGAACCCTGAGGAACATCATCTTCAGTGATGCTTACATAAATAGGTGAAAATTTAGATAAAAAGAATATCAATGGGGAAGGCAAAATATCTCAGTGGATTAAAGCACCCACAAGCAAGTGCAAAGACCAGGGATTTGACCCCCAGACCTGCAGCACCAGCTCTGCCCCCAGGGAGCACTGAGACAGCAATTGAGACTGGGCGTGGTAGCATGTGTCTATGATTTCAGCTCTTGGGAGGCTATAAACAGGTGAATCACTAAAAGTGTGATCTAGTAGTGAGACCCTGAGCATCCTGTAGACCTTTCTGTAAAATACAAAAAGAAGAAGAAGAAGAAGAAGAAGAAGAAGAAGAAGAAGAAGAAGAAGAAGAAGAAGAAGAAGAAGAAGAAGAAGAAGAAGAAGA
>PVJA010019176.1:0-38808 GCA_004027025.1 Myocastor coypus | reverse complement strand
GCCTATGGCTTTGAAAAAAAATTTTTTTAATATGTACTCAAGGTACTTTATTTTTTTTTTAATGTATTCTTTTTTTCTTTTTTCTTATTTTTTTTTCTTGTTTCAGAGCATTTGTTTGTTTATTTATTTATTTTTATGGCCCGCTCAGCCTGCCCTGAGGGCAGGGCTAGTGCAGCATGTGGTGCCGGGGATCAAACCGCAGTCCCTGCAGCCACCTAAGCTTTCCTAAGCAGGCACCCTAGACCTCTGAGCCTTCCTGCCAGACCCCTGAAAAATAATTTTTTTAAAAAACAAACAGTGCATAGCACATGGTCTGTACTCTACTTCGGTGTCCCAGGCCCCCAGTGCTCTTAGGGAGCAACCACAGTGGCCTATTTCTTCAGTTCCCCGTACAGATATTCTGTGCCCTGCTCTGAACCACCCTTATTCACTTATTCATTAGTGCAGGTAGATGGACCCTGTTGTGAGCCATCTTTCCTTCCACCTGACCCTTGTGCGTGCATCTTGGCTGGGATGACGTGTGTGACTCTAGAAATACTATGTAGCTCTGGAATTGTCCTCTGATGAGGTACTGTGCAATATTATATCCTCCTGACTGTGGACAATGGTACTGATTAGCACGTATTTTTATTTTAGCCAGTTGGATAAACAAAAAAGGGAATCTCATTCCATTTTGGCTTTTTTTGTAATTGTGAGGAAAAGAACCATTTCCATATTATGAATTAATTGGTCTTCTTTCTGGTCAACTGGCCATTTGTGTCCTTGTCTATTTTCTCTATCCTCTTTATTTTATTTCAAGTCAGGGTCTCACTAACTTGCCCAGGCTGGCCTTGAGCCTGTGACCCACCTGCCTCAGCCTTGGAAGTGGCTGGGACCACCGGCCTGTGCCACCAAGCCTGGCTGGTCTTTCCTACTGAGTTGGAAGAGTGGAAGAGGCGTGAAGCCCACTTGGTAGGAGGGAGAGTGTCCCAGAGGGCCGGGCCTCCTGCAGCCATGGGCTCTGAAGGTGACCGATTCTCCCCCATGGAAGAGAGCTGAGCCACACTGTGCCCTGCAGACCTGGCCTGGATTTCTTTCTGCAAAAGGTTAATAGTTCCCTCAAGCCACTGCTGGCCAACAGGCCCAGGGGACAGCTAGGAAGGATGGAGGCTCCTATTTTTCGTGTTCCCATTGTTGGCCTGGGTGGAGGCATCAAACTACACAGTGGCAGGTCGCTGAACAGAAATGGCCCTGGGCAGTGAGTGAGGCTGCCCAAGTCCCTGCATCAGCCTGAGCCTCAACACCTGACTGTGTCAGGGGAGGGATTTGGGGGCCTCCTGGCTGGTCCTTGGTATTTGCATGGGCACCAGTTCTCCTATGCAAGCTGAATGCAGCGGCCTCCAGAGGGAACCATCTACCTAGCCCATCACACCCCATGCCCGTATCCCAGGATGCTGTGCCCCAGTTGGGCATCTTCTCAGGAAGACATTCTCCCCCAGACTCACTGTGTAAGCTGCCCTCCTTGTGTACACACAGCCTTGGACTGGGACATTTCTGTCCTCAGGAGGTAGTGGCTGGAGCTTCTCAGGGGAGGCCTAGGGCCACAGCACACTTTAGACTCTTCAATGGAAAACCAAGCAAGTGCCCTTTCCCAGGATAGAACTTGCAGCTTCCTGTTACCCGGGAAACCTGAAAAAGATGTGAGTAGTTCTATCACAACATGCAAGCCATAGCTCTGAAATGACTGAAGAAATAAATGCATGGCAGGCATTTGTGAGCACCTTTGACATGCTATGGTACTGAATTAAGAGACTATATCATTTGGTGCCTAGAATGGCCCTTGAAGTGAGTGACCATGGTTTCTCCACCTCACCCTCCCCGCATCTCCAGCGAGATGACAGAAGGCAGGCTCGACCCAGAAAGCCACTCTCTCTCACTTGGAGGCTGTGTGGCAAGGCTCCCCCACACATGCCAATCTCCCTGTTACTCAGTGTTCTGCTGATTTCCTCCTTCCCTGACAAGGAGGCCTGTGGGGGAGTTAAGCCCCAACTACTTAGCACGTATCATTAGTTACCCAAAACAGCCTTGCCTTTCTCATTAGACAGGATTGCCTGAGTTGGTGTGAGTATGTGAGAGGCTCTTTGACGATCGGATGAAGGACTTTTGTGGGTTGATGATACTTATACTATTGCTATCCTTACTATGCTATTGCAATACTTATTCAGTGCACTATAGTCCTGGTGTTCAAATGTATTAAAGATAAAGCACATTCAGGATCTAAGCTCTGATATTCTAGCACTTTCTACCTAACTGGTCATAAACCATTGCCTTTAGAGTCCACTTTAAAGATAGTTCTTTGCCTTCATCTTCTACCCATCACCCTCATCTGGGACTGGAGGAGGTTTAGCTTTGTGAAGCAACCCCATAATTTCAACTCCCAAGGGTAGACTATGTGCTTTCTCATTCCTCTTGATGGTATAAGGTGTCAAACATGTCACCATGGAACATCTAAAAAGGGAATTGAGCATAAAGCATCAACAAATAAAATAAAGCCACTAAAACGGACAAAAGGCTCAGAGGAAAATGAATGGTAGAAATTATTCTTTTAACTTTTTACTTCATAAAATCTATTGTTGAGAATCCTCACTGAAAAATTTTTTTAAAGTTTCAACTTTTACTGTTTAGGTTAATGCCAGCCCTGAGTTCTGCCCTGTTTTACAATCCACACTTTTATCTGGGACATTGATCAAGACGCAGCCAGGTAAAGACTGGAACTTTCCTACACGTGAAAATGACTGTAGTAAGGTAAGTCCTCACAAAAGTCAACAGTTTTGTAATATTGTTCCAATATCTGTTTTCCCTCAGACTGTGTAGGCCAACAGCTAGAGAAATCTCACCAGCATTCTTTCTTTTCTTTTTTTTCGGTACCAAGGATTGAACTCAGGACCTTACACTTGCCAGGCAAGCACTTATTCTACTGAGTTACCTCCCCAGCCTCACCAGCGTTCTTAAGCTACACTAGGGCCAGTCTTTCATCTGATCACTACACATGTCCCAAAGTGCTTTGTCTTTGTCTCTCAGCATCTTCACCCCCCTCGATGCTCCCAGGGCCTTACCTGGGTTGTTTCAGGAAGATCAGGAGGAATAAAATGTTTCTTTCACAAGTGGCAGAGACAGCCCCAATGATAACAATTTTTAGTTCCTAATATATAGGCAACTGTTGTAGCCTAAAGCTAATAATGGCTGAAACCAGCACGTTTGCTCTGTGTAGTTGGAATCTGCAGAAGGTGATGCTAATTAATGTACGAATGGCAAGGCTTAGAGGAGCTGAAGCTGGTCCAGGCTGCAGAGTTGGCTCCAGGGACACAACCAGATCCCAACCCCATCTTATCAAGAGGGCTGAGGCCCCCTCTGAGCCAGAGGACAATAGCAACTATTGAAGTGGAGTTCTGGAGTCTGAGAGAGAAATGTTCCCCCAAGCCAGAGCCATGGGATGGGAAGTCTCTCCTGCCATCTCCCTCTCCTCCCTTTCTCTCTCTTTATCCCCCCCTCCTGTGTTTCTGTGCATGTGTGTGTGCATATGTGTGTGTGTGTACGTGTGTGTATGTGTATGTGTTTGCTTTTTGCTTTCCTTAAAGGAGCTGGGTGCATAGAGCCTAACTAGAAAGGTGACAGGGAGAGAGGAAATATGCTCTGAGCTGGAGAAAGCTGGGGACATGACATCTCAGCGAATGTGAATTACACTGGATTCATTGCACCCATGGTAGAGAAATGTCGCTCCAAGAGAAGTCCAGCTTTAGAAGGCAAGTTTCTATGGTCAGGGCCGAGCCCCCAAAGGCCTAGAACTGCTTCTACGGTTCTCCCTCCCACGGTTCACCCTTTTCAAGTCTTCCTCTTTGGCTGCCCTGGCTGGTGATGTCTAGAGAGCCAGGCCTCTGAGGAAGGGACCATGACCTTGGCCTCTTGGACACTGGCTACGTAGGAATCCTGGCTCTCTCACCTCACTGTATAAGCTGTGGGATTCAGTGTTTGCTTAATCTTTCTGATCTTCAGAGTATCAATTTTTCCTCCATTGTTTTCCAGCTAGAGGATTTCATGTAGCTCATTTGCATATGCATCATGTAAGTATCTTCCTTTGTAGACTGACAATACTTCAGTTAGCTGTTTTTGTTTTGTTTTGTTTTTCTTGGTGGCAGAGATAGAACCTAGAGGCTATAGATGTGGTAGGCAAGCACTCTGACTGAGCTACATCCCTAGATCTCATTTAAAAATTTTTTTTTCCTTTTGGTACCAGTGATTGAACTCAGGACCTTGTGTTTGCCAAGCAGGCACTTGTGCCACTGAGCTATCTCCCCAGCCCTGAATATTTTGAAACAGCGTTTCTCTAAATTGTTTCTACTGAACTTGCAGCCCTCCTGCCTTACTCTCCCAAGTAGCTGGAATTATAGACATTTCCTGCCATGTCTGGCTGCATTTAGTCTTTTAAGGATTAAAGGAGCCAGTTGGTTTGCCCCTTGCCAATAACTGGAACATAGTAATTGCTTAATAAATGTTCCTGTTATTGTTATTAAATAACATGTGCAAAGTGCCCAGAACCTATGATGAAGGTATGGTTAGATAAGGTATAGCTATACCCAGTAGCTTCAAAACTAGAACGTCTTATATTTTGACAAACCTGCAGCTGTTCAAGCTAGGTACACAAAACTATAATTTTATATGCAACAAAGTAAATTATAAATTTAATTATAATTTACCTTATTTTTAGGTGACTATAAAAGCAACACTTCTCGGGCCCTGCAGGATGGCTCAGTGGTCTGGAGCACCTGCTTGGGTAAGCTTGGGTGGCTTCAGGGACCGCGGTTCAATCCCCGGCACCACATGCTATGCCAGCCCTGACCTTGGGGCGGGCTGAGCCAGCAATAAAAATGAGTGAATAAACAAAGGTTCTGAAACAAGAATAAATAAATAAATAAATAAATAAATAAATAAATAAATAAAATTTTAAAAATAAATAAAAGCAACACTTCTCTAGAAAATGTCAATGAAAAGATTAATTTAATCAAAAGATTTTTTTTCATTGAGAACCAAAGGAAGCCTTAAATATGCACAACCTTTGGCAACAAACATCATGCATTTTATTCATGTAATTACTCATCCTCACTCCCATTGTAATATTTCCTTAGAGTCACAGACCCTGGCATTTTAGCAAAGCAGTGGGGACTCTCACAAAAGCATCTCTGAGATTGACCTCTTTGACAGTCCTCAGAAGAAATCTTAACATTTTTGTCCTTAACTGATTGCCTGACAGAAGTTCAACTGTTTTATATATTTATGTATGTATGTATGTATGTATGTATTTATTTATTTATTTATTTTGCTTTGCTTTTTTTTTTAAGGAGGTTGACAGACAGTGTTTTACATCTGAGTGAAGAGCAAACACCAACAATCTCCTGACTTTGAAAACCCTTTATTCCAAAGCTTTGGCTGAATTCACCCACCGCAGCAAATTATAATTCCTCTTAGCAACTCCTCCACCTGACAATTGACATGTTTGTTTTGGCAGTGATTGTAAAGCTCTTTCTGATTTTCAAAACATTCAAATGTGAAGACGGGTACCTTAGAATGGAGGAAACCTTGTTACAATACCCTGTAACAGACATTCAATCAGGACTCCAATAGGTTGGCTGGGTGTAAAAGAACAAGGTGTTGTGTCATCGTAACTTTCCACTGAATTCATATTTTGGAGGACAAACTATGATAGATTTGAAGTGAGAAGTTTTGCTGTTTCTCCAGTGTAAATATCGTTTTGTATCACATCTTTTGTGCTATTATCCCTTCATTCTAGGCACTGTGCTATGCATAATATTTCTTTTAAGTCTTTAGGTAAAAATCTATAAATCTTTTTTGGAAGTTAGGGAAGTCTTATTGGGAAAAAAAAAAAAAAAAAAAAGGAACAAAAGAACAGCTCCTGGATTTCCAGCACGGAAATGGGTGGCCCCATTTTTATAGATAGAGAAATAGACTCTGCTAAATCATTCCCATAAGATTGTGAATGTGAGCCTTTTGGGTCTCTGAGCAGCAGCATGGCAGAAGGCAAGAGCATGCACCTGATGAAAGGCGGTAAAAAACAGCCAAGAAGAAAAATGGTTGATTCATTTTCTAAAAAAAGACTGGTATGATGCGAAGGCACCAGCTATGTTCAACTTAAAAAATACTGGAAAAGCCGGGCGTGGTAGCACACGCCTGTAATCCCAGCACTTGGGAGGCTGAGGCAGGAGGATCGGTGCCAGTTCGAGACCAGCCTGGGCTGCAAAAGTGAGCTCACGGCCAGCCTCAACTGCATAGTGAGACCCTGTCTCAAAAAGCCAAAAAAAAAAAAAAAAAAAAAAAAAAAAAAAAAAAAAAAAAAAAAAAAAAAAAAAAAAATACTGGAAAAACACTCATCACCAGAACTCAAGGAACCAAAACTGCCTCTGATGGGTTCAAAGGTTGTGTGTTTGCAGTGAGCCTTGCTGACTTGCATAGTGACGAGGTTGCCTTTAGAAAATTCAAGGTAATTACTGAAGTTGTTCAGGGCAAAAACTGTCTGACTAACTCCCACAGCATGGACCTCACCTGGGACAAAATGTGTTTCATGGCCAAAAAATGGCAGACCATGATCAAAGCTCATGTTGATGTCAAGATATCAACATGCTGATGGATATTAGCTTCGACTCTTCTGTGTTGGCTTTACTAAGAAAATGCAACAATCGGATACAGAAGACCTCTTACTAAGCTCAGCACCCACAGGTCCACCAGATCCGGAAGAAGATAATGGAGATCGTGACCCAAGAGGTGCAGACAAATGGTCTGAAGGAAGTGGTCAGCAAACTGATGCCAGACAGCATTGGGAAAGACATAGGAAGGGCTTGTCAGTCTATCTGCCTTCTTCATGATGTCTTCATCAGAAAAGTGAAACTGCTAAAGAAGCCCAAGTTTGAATTGGGAAACTGCATGGAGCTTCATGGTGAAGGTAGCTGCTCTGGAAAGGCTGCTGGAGATGAGACTGGAGCTGAAGTTGAATGAGCTGATGGATATGAACCACCAGTCCAAGAGTCTGTTTAAGAGCCAGATTTTTTTTTTCTTTTTAAAACTTATTTATGACTCAGCCTGCCCTGGGTGGGGGGCTGGCAAAGCTTGTGGTGCTGAGAATTGAACTGAGATCCCTGCAGTTGCCTATTTATTTTTGTCTTTTTGAAACCAGGTCTCACTGTGCAGTTCAGGCTGGCCTTGAGCTCACTTTTGTAGCCTAGTCTGGTCTTGAACTTGAACTGATCCTCCTGCCTCAGTCTCCCAAGTGCTGAGATTACAGGTGTGCGCCACCACACCCGGCATATGTATTCTTATATTAATTATTCATATAGAAAGGATTGCCTGAAGTGCTTCGAGATATATTTTAGCACTCCCCTTAAAATCTCATTTACATTATTCTTCTCCATTACTTACCCAGACAGGGTTTGCTAAATGAGGGAAAATTTGGGCCTGGATCCCAATCAAGTTACTATAAACTCCAAATTAATAGGATCTAAATAAATAAGAGCTTGTTATGGAGCTAAAAGCTGATAATGTTGTTTGTTTCTAATATCTTTTTTCATTTGCCTCAGCCTCGGTTTGAGCATTTTATCTGCTTTGGATTTTTTTTTTTCCTGCTTCCTCATTAGAGCAAAAGGGCCAGAGTGGCAGACACGGGCAGAAATGCTTGCATGGGAGTAAAATTAATAACCTGAAATTATAGAACAGGGTAGTGAGGCATCTTTCTGCCAGTTTATCACAATGTTTGGTAACAGCAATTTGCACCAATGAAGTACCTAATCTTTACTTCTCCTGGGTATGCATTGTATTTATCAGTTTTTGCTTTACTTACATTTTTTTTTAATTACTCCATTTGTTAAATTATTTAATCGTACAGGGCAACTGCTAACTTATTAATGGTAAGACAGGCTTTCTGAAATGGGATGCATGCAAATAATGATTTCCCTTTTTATCCATATTTTTAGGAGACAGTGCAGGATACCTCAAAGGAGGCCTCTCTGGGGCTCCAGGGCCCTGAGAGCTGAGGCTGCTCACCCCACCGGAGAGGTAGCCCCGCTTGACCTGTGAAGACTGAGGCCTCTTTATAAAATAAACTTTATATGAAAATCGTCAAGGTGGAAATTTGGTTTTCCTGGTGGTAGTTTCTTCGTGCTTTTAAATGTGTCCCCAGGGATCCAGATGAGAGCGAGGCAGACCGGGGGCGGAGAGGCCCAGTCCTCTTAAGAGATGTTTCTTCCATGATTAAAAAATAATGAATTTTTTGTTTGCCAGGTGCAAGGAATAAACACTCGAGTATTCTCTCTGTTCTGTCGTTTTCCCTCTAATCTACAAACACACCACAAAGGCCCCTCTGTTCCTTCTTCCCTCGCAAGCACTTCTCATTTAGGCCTCCTTCCGGACTGAGGTTCTATTTCTTACTTCCATTTGGTTCTCGGCGTTCCTGCGGGGGCTTCTGCGTTTGTTTGTTTTCAGGTTTCTCACATTTTTCTATTTTCGAGTTGTTTCTTTTTGCAAGAAAATCTCAGTCTCGCTCGCTTTTCACGTCGCTCCGCCCCGTCCGTCGGTCCTGTGCCCCGCGCCCCGCGCTATTCATCGTCTGTGCGCCGGGCGGGTTCCCTCCTCCTAGCTCTTATTTCTTTATCTCGGGCCCTCACTTCCTCTCCGGGATTCTCCAGTTCCCATCTCGATGCCCTTTGACCAAACATCCTCTCCGCGCCCTGCTTCGGGGCGACTGGAGCTGCGCTCCTCCCGGGCCCGGGCCAGCATGTAAACGCGTAAACGACTTCCCCACCTCTTTGGGGACCGGTCCCCGCCAAGGGATGCAGCGACACAAAGGGAACGAAGGAGGAGGAAATAAAGGTGGGGAAGCTGTGCTTTAATCGCCACCCAATCAGCGTTTGTCTTGGAAACCTAAGTGTGTGGGCTCTTGTTTAAGGCGCCCAGCGACCTAGGCAGCCTCCCCTGGACCCCAAATCACCCTGCAACTCCTGGAGGTAGCGGGGATTCTCCCCACTGGGCAGTGACCCAGCCTCCTTCGGGGAATTTTTAATTTTTCAAATATTGCCAGATATAGTTATAAATAAATCACGCTTCTTAGAACCGCCTTCTTGGGGCTCTCTGATCATCCTGCAGAGGAAACCTCTGCACCCGACAGTTCTTGGCCACTGCTTCCCCCGGGCGTGGGGGAGGCAGCAACATAAGCATTTAAAAGCTAGAGGAATAAGAAGCTGTTAGAAAATAACTTTACCAGGGGCTCGGCAGGATGGCTCAGTGGTCTAAAGCACCTGCTTAGAAAAGCTTAGGCGGCTGCAGGCACCACATGCTGCGCCAGCCTTGCCCTCAGGGCAGGCTGAGCTGGCCATAAAAATAAGTAAATAAAAAAAAAAGAAAATAACTTTACCAGCCCAATCTTAGAAAATCCACCAAGTGGGTCTTTCTGTCCCACCACCATTCCAGGGGGGATTACGGACCCAACAGGAGAGAAGATCCCAAGGTGGCCACAGTTTACTGGGCTCCTCCCTGACGTCACCTTTCTTTCTCCCACCTGACCTGTTCCACAGACCGAGGGTACAGTGCTGAGTCTTGGAGACTGGCCTGTGAGTGACAGCAAAGACTCCAGCCTCCACAAGCCTTTGTCCACCCAAGTGAGGCTGAGGCTGGGCGGGGTCTAGGTTTCCCTTGTCCCTGGGCAGCCAGAGGTCTCTCCTGGGAAGGCAACTTTGAGACCCAGGGCCAAGTAGGGCCACCAGTGGAGGGACCTGTTGGTCCAGGAGCCTCTTTGTTACCACATGTGCAGATTCTTGTCTTTAATGAAAGGATGAGCTGCTAACTGGCTGCACAATGGAACAGTAGGCACACAGAGCTAGGAACCGGTGATGGGCTCACAAAGACACACGCGGAAGTTACACATGGGAGAGCTCTAGTGTGTGTCTATTTTCCCTTCTGAGGAAGGCTTAAAATAAAATTTAAAATAGAAACAAAAGTAAGAGTGATGGTAATACAAACCCTGGGCTGGTGTGAGTGTTGTAAGTTCTCTTTGCAAGTGAGCCTCCTGCCCCTGGTTCCTCCTTCCCCTGGTCCCCCAGGATGTCCCCCTCCAAGGGGGCCCAGCACTGCTCTCCCTCTGCAGTTGGGCCTGGGGCAGCCTCATGCACAGAGTCCAGCCATGGAACGGTGTCCTTCCATCACAGTGGCAGGGCCCTCTCCTCTGCTCTGTCCCAGGGGACAGGTTTGGCCTGCGCTCTGCAGTCCACAGGAAGGGAACTCTGCCCATCTGGAGTTCTCAGAAAAACCCATTGCTTTTAGGGAGACCCTTCGCGTTCCTGGTACTTGTTTTATCCCCAAGCCTCCTACACAGATTGGCCGAGGTTGTACTGTCCTCTGCTCTCTGGTCATTGCAATAATGGACGTGAGCTTCTGGATGTATTAATTTCCTAGAGCTGTCATAACAGGATACCGCAAAGCGGGCAGGTAGCTCTTTAATACAGTAATGCACTTCTCACGGGGTCCCCATGCAGAGACGTGAAATCGGGGTCTGGCCAGAGCCTTGCTCGGCAAGTCTTGGTCTTCTTCACCACAGAGAGCCATCCTGGCCAGCCCCTGCCTCGGTGTCTGCACCTTGCCTTCATCCCTCCACGGTGTCTGGCTCTGCCGCCACATTTCCTTTTTCATAAGCACTCGATGTCTTTGGTCAGGGAGCGTGCTAAGCGACCTCATTTTAACTTGGTTAATTCTACAGAAGCCCAATTTCCAGCTAGGGTCACAGCATCGGAGGCATGAGGGTTAAGATTAAAAGGTACGGAGGGAGGCAAGTCAGCTAAGAAGAGTCGTCTCCTTTGTCACTGGAGTATTATTTCAACTGTCAGGGAAGTCTGTTCTCCGTTGTGTTGTGAGTCATCACACGGAATGTTCTGTAACTACAGTAACAATAAGAATCAAACAAACAGCGCAGGAGAACTGCTCCGTAGGAGAGATGGAGAGGCAGCCTGGAAAGCTTCGGCGGCTGCAGCCAGAGCTTCTGCCTGGCAGCTTCCCCCGCGTGCACCTGCCACAATCCCTTCCGGTTTCCCCGTGCGAAGGAGGAATGGATTTGTCCCTTCAACTGAGGTCTCTTGTTCCACAGCACTCCTGCTGCGCTGAGACACATCCAAGAAGCCTTGTCTTACTGCCAGTGTGTCTTACCGGTCATCAAACACTTCTTGTTCATTTGTTTGTCTGTCCGTTCATTCATTCGCTGGTGGAGCTGGGCACCAAATTAGGTTCCTGTACTCAGTCACTAAGCCGTACTCCTTACTCGTGCATAGTGTTGACGGAGAGGGAGAGGTGCTGGAAAGTGTGGGTTGTCCAAGAGAAATCATACCCATTCTTACATGGCAGGAGACTTAAAGGGCTATTTTAATGGTTTTGAAGCCCTGAGGTGAAAAGTAATTGAAAAGAATTGGGCTGCAGAGGTCAGAGCATCTTTTACATAGCACTGGAGTGCATTAGGCTTTGTATGTATGTATGTATGTATGTATGTATTTAGTACAGTGTCTCCAGGGTCTCACTACACTGATCGGATTTGTAGTGATCCTCCTGTTTTCAGCCTCCCAAGCACTGGGATTACAGGCCCACATTACCATACCTAGTCTCAGTTCCTGTCTCAGCATGCCCTAGGGGCAGGACTGGCAGTGGCATGCTAGGAAATGAAACCCAGTCCCTCAGTTCTCTGAGCTATCTGGCTGGCCTGCATTAGGCCTAATGAACGTGTAGGGTTCTCCTTTCTCAGCAGTATTCACAGCAAACCCACGCTGCAAGCCATACTTACCCCTCCACAGCTTGCCCTGGGTTACTCGCTTTCCTCCCATATCCCTCCTACACCACAGCTTCTCACAGCAGCATTCAGGCTGGGGAAATCATTGGGACAAGTGGGTGACAGAACAAGAAGGACCCGCAAGTGGAGGGACAGGTGGGCTCCGGGACAGGCCTGGGCTTCAGCCTGGGTTCTCCCCAGCCCAGCAGGCTGCTGGCACTTAGTACAGGTTCGCCAGCCACTAGAGCACTCTAATTGCATTTACAGGTTGGGCTAGTTCTGAGAGTCTTGTTTGAACATTCTGTTTAGGATTTTTAGTTCCAGTTTTTCTAGTTGGGTAAGCGTGAGGTAGATAAGGTGGATCCAAGGTGAGATTTCTCACCTCTCTCACTGACTCCAAAGGCTTCAATTCCCAGCAGGGGGGATTTAAAAGGGAAGTGGGGCAAGTGAGTTTAGGAGAGCCAGGTGAGCCCGGGAGCCAAAGCCTTGTGTTTGCATAAAACACACAGGCGACTGCATGCAAAAGGGAGTGGGAGGGTCAGACTGTCTTTCTTGTCTCACTTTTCCTTTGAGAAAAATAGTTTTTCTCTTTGATAATTCACTACTGCTGCACACAATTAAACTGCAGAGAAAGCAGAGGTTTCTGCAATCGCAACACAGCCGTACAGACAGTTCAGGTAGATCTTTCCAGGCTTGTTTTGTTCTGTTTGTTCTCTGAGCTGCGTGGGATTAGACCCCAGGGCACTCCCCACTGAGCCAGCCATCTTCCTACCTAGAACCTGCGCTCTTCCCTCTTCAGCCTCCCTAGTAGCGGGCACTGCCAGGATGCGTGCCCGTATCAGCTGCTGCTTCCAGTACTACCAATACTGTATTGGTCTGCATCTCGATTTCTAGCTAACAGGATCATGAACAGAATGGAACATCACCCGTTACTAGGTCTTTATCATTTTACACTGAAGGTTTTTTTTTTTTTTTCATGGAAAACCATGAAGAAGTAACCTATCTGCTCAAAAGAAAAGGCATGCTTTCAGCTCAACACAGTGCCCCACACCTGCAATCGCAGCTGCTGCAGAGGCTGAGTATTGCCAATTCAACTCGATCTCCAAGCAAAAAGTGAAGGAAAGCAGTAGGTGTGTGGAGCCGGGTTCCGGCCTCAGTACTGTTTCAAAAAGATTTTTTTTTCTTTTTTTTTTTTTTGGGGGGGGGGCAGGCACAGCATCTAATCATACAGAAGGATAGAAAAGGAAAAGGAAAAACTTCATTCCTTTATCTCTACTCCTGTCTCCAAAAGTAACTACCTCTGTAAAGTTTCTCAGATATCCACCCAGAAAACACAGCTCTTAATACCTCTACCTCTCTCTCTCTCTCTCTCTCTCTCTCTCTCTCTCTCCTCTCTCTCGCAGGACTGAGGTTCAAACTCACAACCTTGTGCTTGCCAGGTAGACACTTGTGCCATGGAGCTATCTCCCTGTGCATGTACTCTGCTCTGTACCTCGCTTGTGTGATACGCCTCAAAACTTTAACCTCTCTACAGCTAGCCATCCTCCTTTTAAGTAGATGCATAGAATTCCTTTGCACAACTACATTATTATTCAATTAATCTGTTCTCTATTCATGATTATTATTTGGAAGTTTTGTGTTAGAATAGCTCTAGGATCAACATCTATTCGTGCGCGCGCGCGTGTGTGTGTGTGTGTGTGTGTCCAAGTTAGGAGAAAACATTAATGCTTATTTCTCCACATTCATCAGCCTTGGGCAGAAGCATTTTATTCACTTATCTTTTTGCATAACCCTTTGCTGATTTGAGAGATGGCACCTTGTTTTAACCTTCATTTACTTAATTATTAAGGAATTTATTTTAGCTAATTTGTTGCCTTGAATTGCCTATTCATGACTTGACCTGGGTGCGTATTGGAATATTTACCTTTTTTTATTGGTTTATCAGAGAAAAACTGCATTCTTATGTGGAAACACAGAACCTGAGTGGTGGCTCTGAGAAGGGCTTTAAAGGTATTTTTTTCTATATTTTCATAGTCTATAATAAACTCCTCAGGGACCAAGCTAAAGTTTGTATTTGTCCAAGCAAATTTTCCCAGTGAACATACAGGAGTCTTCTCTTATCCCTGATTTTATTTTCCAGTTTCAGTTAACTTTGCTTAGTGGAGGTCTGAAAATACTAAATAGAAAATTAAATATATAATTTATAAGTTCCGAACTGCATGCCATTCATGACACCAATCTGTTTTGTTCTGCTTAAGGAGTGAATCAACCCTTCATCCAGTGTATCCACGCTGTATTTGATACCCCCCTGTTAGTCACCCAGAAACTGTGTTAGACAGATTTACCTTGCTATGACAAAACATCTGAGATAAGCAACTTAAAACAAAGATTTTGTTCTTTATTTTTTTACACATTTGGTACAGGGTCTTAATACACAGCTCCAGCTCCTAGTGATCCTCCTATTTTTAGCCTCCCCAGCCCTGGGATTACACGTGTGCACCATCATGCCCAGAGCTGGTATCCACTCAGCGTGCCCAGGAGCAAAGCCGGCAGTGGAGATCAAACTTGTTCTCCAGGCTTGCCTAATCAGGAGCTTAGTCAGCTGAGCTATCTTGCTGGCCCTAAATAAAGATTTCTTAGGGCTCACTATTTCTGGGGGTTCAGACTATGATCTCCAGGCCGGGCCCCTTCATTTTGCAGGCCTGTGATGAAGTACAGCATTGTTGTGGGGGTGCCTGAGGCAGTGCAAATCTGCTCACTCCGTGCTGGCCAGGAAGGACAGGGGAGGGGCCAGGGACACAAGACATTCTGCCCCCATGACATGTGCCCTCCAGCTAGGCCTCACCTCCAAGAGTTTCAACCGCCTCCCAGCAGCTCAGTCTGCTGTGATCTGTAGACGAGTGAGTCTCAGTGTGATGCCAGAGTCGTTATGATTCAAATGCCCACCAAAAGCCCCGTGTCTTGATGTTGCTGAGCAGAGGGCCCGGCCTTCCTTGAGTGAGCTTCACGGGCCCCTTCAGATTCCAGGTGTAGCAGCCCTTTCAGCACTCAGAGCCCTGCTATGGTGGGGCAGTACTTGGGGTCCAGGGACCCTTACTTTATTTAGTAATGGTCCAACTGCAAAGGGGGTGATGGTCTGAATGTGCCAAAGAGAGGCTGTAAAGTGCCCCCTTCTGTACCAGCTCATTGTCCCCTACTGTAAGAACTTGAAAGAGTACATAAAATCTGAAAGGTACAGTGGATACTGTGAAAGGGAAAGAAACTGTTTAAAGGGAAGGGATAACTGGAATGAAGGAACAGAGGAAAGAAAGAAGGAAGGGGAAAAATATCTATGTATATATACAGGATAGCTTGCGTAATGATTGTACTTCTCATTTCTGCTGGTCTATTGAAAGGAGCAGTTCATGTTTAAACTTTTCTCTCCTTTTTAATTAATTATTTTATTTATTTATTTTTTTTGGCAGGACTGGGGTTCAAACTCATGACCTTGCACTTGCCAGGCAGGCACTTGTGCTATGGAGCTGTCTCCCTGGCCCCTGTCTCCTTTTTAATTTTTACATAATTTTTTGACCAATTTTATATGCTTATAGCTTGTAATCTGAACAACTAATTTGAAGACAACAATATTCACTATAATAGCCATTGTTGAATTCCTATCATTTTGTTTCATGAAGTTATCACTTCTAATTTTTTCACTATTATTTAAATTTTTACTTTAAAAAGTAAAAATAAGGCTGGTGAGAGAGCTCAGTGGATTAAGAGCCTGCTCAGGCAAGTGCAGGGATCTGGGTTCAATCCCCTGCACCACATGCTGCACCAGCCCCACCCCCAGGTGAGTTCAGCTGGCCAAGGAGACCCAGCGTGGTGGCGTATGCCTGAAATCCCAGCACAGGGGAGGCTGAAAACAAGAGGATTGCTATGAGTCTGATCTGCATAGTGAGACCCTGTACCAAATGTATTAAAAAAATAAATAAAGGAAAAGGCAAAAGTTCTCAGCTTTATAAGAAGTTATATGCCACTTGCTAAAATCTCCACTAAATATTAATGCTTCAGTGTTCCTAGCTTATGAACTTTATCATAGGCTTGTATGCATAGGAAAGAACATAGCATATGTGGCTAGTGCTATCTCTGAAATTCAGGTGGCTAATGGCGCTTTTGAGCACATCCTTCCTGGGAGCACGCCTGATTGCATGCGGGCGGGTAGGTGCCTAAGAACCCGCCTCCGCAAAAACGGCACCAGGCAGACAGCATGACCCTTAAGTGGGTCCGCTTTCATTGATTAGCGGGATCAGGCCTCTACTCTCACCTGCCTTGTGAATTAAACAAAAAGGGGGAAGTGTGGTGAGCCGACTGTACCGACCGCGCCCTAAAATGGCGCCGAGAGGCCTGAGCATGACTTCCGCATCGGCTTCCCCTGCCTGCAGCCTAGACCTTATAAGGGCAGGTGCCGCTCGTTCTCTAATCAGGAAGTTTTGGAAGCCTATCAGGGCTTGCCAAATGGCACCACTGGATGGGTCGAGGGGTGGTATATCAGGACGGGACGGGAAGAGCTCGGGGCAGACGCAGCACCATGTAAAGAAGAGCAATAAAGGTCCAACTGGCTGAAGGAAGGAACGGTGGTTGTGTGTTCTTCCGCAGGCGGAGGCACGCAACACATCCTCCTGGGCTAAGGGGGACATACTGCATGGCACATAAAAGGTGGAAAAATGAAACATGTGGGAAAGGCCAGCTAATTTTCCAGTGTGTCTTGCTATCTAAGGAACACCTTCAGGCAGACACTAAAGGTACTAAGAAAATCAATCTTGGGCTGGGGAGACAGCAGGGCAGTCTAGGGCCTGCCTGGCAAGCACCGGGGCCCGTATTTGATACCAGGTACTGCATGCTGTACAGGCCCCAGGCAAAGCCGGCCAATGCAATCAGGCATGGTGGCACACACCTGCAACCCTGGCACTGGGGAGGCTGAGACAGGAAGATAACTATGAGCTGCATAGCAAGAGCCTGTACCAAATAAATAAAAAGACTTAAAAAAATACATACATATATATATATATATACATATATATATATTTTTTTTTTAATTTATTATTATTTTTTTTTAAAGAAAATCAATCTTAGCCATTTGACATCTGGCCCTTATAAGCAACTCTTTAATGTCTTCTTAGCACACGTAAGTAAAAGGAATAGAGCTGCATCTGTTACATGCCAGACTTTCACCCATTTGGTCTGATTCCTCCTCATCCAAATTGCTGTGGTTTTCTTATGGTGCTTAAAAACAAGCCCGTTTCCAGAGCCGATGACATCACGACAATCCCAAGTGCATTCATCTTTCCCTGAGACATTTTCCTACTGCATGAGTAGCCTCCTTGTTTAAGTATGGAATTTACTGGTGATAAAATGGATTTCATCCAGACACAAAACATGACCAAATGAGCTCATGGGAAATGACCCTCGAAATCCACACCACCCTCCAGGCTGAAAAGGATTTTCTATTTCATCAACTTTAGATGAGCCCCAGTAATAAAACAGAAAGCCCCACACAGACTCAAGCATCCAGAGATGCATATCACACTCACAGTCTTGCTTCCTTCCCCGAACTCAGTCTCAGAATTTATAGCCCTTTGCTGGGTATAGTGGCACAGGTCTCTAATGCCAGCAGCCCAGGAGGCTGAGGCGGAAGGGTCTCTAGTTAGAGCTTTGCCCAAGCAATTCTGTGAGACTCTGTCTCAAAATGAAAAATATAAAAGGGCTGGGGTTGTAACTCAGTGTGAAGGTCATGAGTTTGCTCTCTAGTGCAAACAAACACAGCCCCTTCAGTTGGCTGCTCCTGCCTGGCGGCACCTTGTCTGATTGACTGCCTGTCTGCCTGTCTGCCTGTCTGCCTGCCTGCCTGCCTGCCTGCCTGCCTGCCTGTCTGTCTGTCTGTGTCTGCTGAGCTAAGGGTTCTTTTCTTCCTGTGTGCAGCTCACTGTGATCGCCTCCTGCAATTCAGTCACATTGCAGTATTGATTCTTTAGGGGCTGTGTGTCCTCTGGAACTGGACTGTGAGCTCTGCAGGGCAAGGACCACGCCTTGCTTGGTGCTGGGGACCTGCAGCCCCCGCAGAACCCAGTCCTCCATCCTTCTTGGCTCTCAGTAAAAAACCTGTGGACTATGCAATATTTTGAACGATGTGAAGAGTCCTTTGGTGCCCATTTGTGCGAACTTGTCCCAAATATGCTGGCTGCTTACTTAACGGCTGTCAACACTCCTGTCCCTCCACCTTCTGCAGGGGACCCTTGCCTTTGTCTGATGGCCATGTGTTCAGAAAGTTACTGTCCTTGCATACGGGGCTGGGTGTGAGATGCAAATTGTCCAGACTTGGCCCTCACTCTCCTAGCCTGGGGCACCAGTCCTGCCAGTGAAGCCTGAGGGAAAGCCATCAGGGTGGCCTCCACAGAGGTTTTCATTATAGGACAGAGAGATCCACGAGAAAAGATCAGCCTTCCTGCATCACACAGGATGCCCAGGTGACTGAAGACACCTCACAGGATTCAGGGACGTGCCTTGCAGTTGGATGTTTTAGTGCCGGGAACTACCACTGAGCGTTAGGCCTGGCCCTGCAGAGAGCCTGGGGGTGCTGTCAGGCTGAAACGAGCTGCCTGCAATTGTGAGAGACAAGACCCCTCCCCCTAGGGGCCACCTAACTCTGTCCAGCTGTCCACACACAGTCCTTAACAAAGAAGGGGGGAGGAAGCAGGAAGGAATTGAGAATTCACTAGTGGGGGAAACTGAGTCAAAATACAAAGTCTAAAGCAATCAGAAGTTTAACTTAGTGTAGAGAGAAGCCTGAGGCTAAGAGTCATTCCTGCTTCCAAGTTCAGGGGGTTTTACTCCTCGTGACTTCAGAAGACTTAACCGAAAAGAGACGCGGAATTAAAGCAAGAACTGTGGCTGGACTTAAGGGAGAACTGGCCTGAGGGTAGGAGTCTGTCCTGTCCTTGGGAAGGACAGGAATGTGCAAGCATGAGTCTGAAAGAGTTTATTATTCCCTTACTGAAATAAACAAACGATTACTTTAAGTTTTCAGCTGTGTGCTAAACTGGGAAAGAGAAACTTCTGGAATTTAGAGATGGAGAATCAGCCACAGACCTGCACAGTACTCATGAGGATATAAGTCTGATCTTTCTAGAGCTAGAAACACCTGTTTTGGCACCGTTAGGCTGCAGTGTTGATCCTTTACTCTGAGTATGCGTGCCTTTATCAGGTCATGCTCAGAGCAAGGGCAGTGAATGAAAAAATTAAAAAATGTAGCCATAGGGAAGGTGGTTGATTAGTCTCGGGATGGTTATTAGCAGGGCCAACGCTAACCTGAATCTGCTTTTCCATGGAAGAATGTGAAAATGAGTGTTGGATTGGCTCAGTCCTTCTGCCCAGGTCAGAACTCCATGCTGTACCCAGCATGTAGTTCAGCGGGCATCTTGATATGGACTTACTTCTGCCTGGGGACCCCTTGCCACCTGGGTCCAACTCTTGGGCCAAAGGAGCTACTTCAACAGATAGTTTTATAGGTTGACTTGCTAGCTATGAAATATGGAGCTCAGTCATAATGAACCTGAGACAACCACTATCCCCCTCACAGCCAATTTTCTATAAAACCTATTGTTAGCTATTGTTACTAATGTAAATATAATAAAAGACTAAGTGTCTCAAAAGGTCCATTCTTACTACATTGATCGTGTATGTGCCATTCATTCTGCTGAGATTGTAACTGAAGCGTTTTTTTTTTTTTTTTTTTACTTCAGAAATTTATTTATTTATTTTATTTTTTGCAGGACTAGGGTTCAAACTCATGACCTTGCACTTGCCAGGCAGGCACTTGTGCCATGAAGCTATCTCCCCAGCCCCTTACTTCTAAAATTTATAAAATAGTATTCCTTTTTTTTTTTTGTGGCAGAAGAACTGAGGCCAGGGGTGGTCTACCAGGGCACTACATCCATAGCTCTTTGATTTTTGATTTTTAAATAAAGTCTTGCTTGAGTTGCCTGGGCTGGACTTGAACTTGAGACACTCCAGCCTCAGCTTCCTGATTAGCGGGGGTTCTAGGCATGTGTGCCTGCACCTAAGTGTAGGACGCTGCCTATGGTTTTGCAGTATTCTTTCTCAAATCAGTACATACCCTTTTTAGGTCACAACAGGCTATTACTGAAACAACAGGAGTGGGCACAGTGGCTGGCAGCCGCGTCGCCTCCTGGCTCCCGGCTCCCCTCCCCAGACCCTCCACCTCTTCCTTCTCCTCCTTTCATCTCAGTGAAAGAAATCTCTGCCGCAGAAGGGAGCCCAGAAAACCCCTCTGTTCAGAAAGACTTTCAGGACATCAGAGAAGCCACCTGGGAGCTGGAGGAGCTCTGCTGGGATTCCTGTCTCCTCCCCTCCCCTCCCCTCCCCTCCCCTCCCACCTTCACCAGCTGCCTGCCAGTGCCTGCAGTGTTGAAGGAGTCTGTAAGTGGAATCACTGCCAAGCAGGCTGAGCTGTCTGGGCCTTGACTCCTTCCTTCCACCACTGAAGTCAAAGTGTGGAACAATCCACTGAATAGGGCACTGGCACTGATAAATCACTTAAGGTCCTTAGAAAGAAGCCTATCTCCCTTAGGTGGCAATGAGGACCTCTAAATGTCTGTGCTCAGAATACAGCAAGTAATATCTCACTTGCCATCTGCACCCGAGTTTTCCTTGAAGAGGACTCAGGACACAGCAGAATCACCGCAGAGCTGCAGGCACTCCTCCTGGGGAGCACGGGAGGACTGGATACCTTTCCTGGGAGCAGCTGGCTTGGTGTGGTAAGGAACACACGCCTCACCAGACACAGCGAAGGTGAATGAGATAACATCTAGACCGCAAGTGCTGAGCAAGCTATTGCCAGGTTGCAATTACCCTGATGCTGGAGCCAGCCTGCCTCTGTCCAGCTTCTTCAAGCCCACATGTTTCTGAAAGAAAGGGTGACAGGGGAGCAAGCCAAGCACACCCCGGCCACAGGCATTGCTGTCCAGAGGGCTTTGCCTCAGCTTTAGGAGCCACAGACAGGTCAGGGACCGCCGCCACCTCAGTGGTGCTGCCAGGTGGCATCTGTTTGAGCTCCTGGATTTTAGAATGACTCTGCCGTGGGCTTCAGTCTCCTGGGCAGCAACTGATCGAGGGGTCTCAGCGAGCCCCCTGGCCCACTGTGTGAGGGGGGATGAAGGCCCTGCCTCTCCTAGCCTGTTTCTTGCCTGCCCAGGGAAGATCATAGCCCTACCTGTCCCACACAGTTCTGAGGCGAGACTTCATATTAAAGGGAGCTGTTCAGTACTACTCTATTTTCTCTTGTCTCTGATCTGACTATAACTGATATCGAAAATATAAAAGGCTCTGGTTGTCCTTGCATGCCACCTGTCGTAGTTCCTGGCAAAGTCTAGCAGAGGTTGTGTGAGTCTAAATTATGGATCAGGAGCATTGAAGAAAGATGTGGTGACCCGCTCTGCTTTTAAAGAGCAGCTCAGGGATGGCACAGCGCTACAGTCCGCGGACCCATGAAGCCACACTGTCATATAGAAACAGTATTAGCTTTTAATTATGTAGCACTTAGAATTTTAAAGTAGCTTCCACATCTGTCATCCCCTGGTACCACTTAGTGACTCTGTCTTGGTCTCTGTCAGCCCCAGATCGGTCTTCCGGGATTTGTGTTTTCTCCTGGCTGTTTCCGGGTCCCTGGAAGAGGTGCAGACCCTCTTAGGCCTCGGGAAGGCTGCCCGCTGGGCCTCTGGAGGAAAACGAGAGCAGCCAGGCAGAGCAGACCCCGAGGGCCCGCTCCCAAGGAGGTGAGAGTCTCCGGGTGACCCCGGCCTGTGCACAGCTCCAGGACAGCTTCTCGCTTTCCCAGAACCCTTGCCATGGCTGACTTACAACCCGGCCTCTCAATAATCTTATTGTATGCTTCCAGAGTAATTCTCAGTAATGCCTCAAGAATGTCTGCATGCTCTGTGAACTTGCTGCTTTGCATATTTTTCAGCTTATTAGTGGGAACTCACATGGACAAGGCTCATGACCCTGCCTTGCCGCAGACCTCCAGCCGGGCACAAGGGCAATCCCTCCCACCAGAGAGCTAGCAGTGGCCTCCTGTCTTGCTCAGAAGCTCCCTGGCACCGATACCAGACTTTCTTTCTTCCTTTCTTTCTTTCTTTCTTTCTTTCTTTCTTTCTTTCTTTGCTGCAGACCTCTAGCCGGGCACAAGGGCAATCCCTCCCACCAGCGAGCTAGCAGTGGCCTCCTGTCTTGCTCAGAAGCTCCCTGGCACTGATACCAGACTTTCTTTCTTTCTTTCTTTCTTTCTTTCTTTCTTTCTTTCTTTCTTTCCTTTCTCTCCTTCTCTCTCTCTCTCTCTCTCTCTCTCTCTCTCTCTCTCTTTCTTTCTAGACTGGGGTTTGAACTCATGACATTGTACTTGCCAGGCATTGCACTTGTGCCATGGAGCTATCTCCCTGGCCCCTCTAGTCTCTTTCTTTCCATACCTTCTGTGTGGCCAGTGTTAAAGAAATACCTTTGCTCTGGGCATGGGTTATGCATTTGAGAAGTCACAAGCTTCTGGGTTTCAATATTCAGGAAGCAAAATTCTGGAAAAAGCAGGCAGGTGGGGGCTGGGGGCATAGCACGGTGGTCTAAGCGCCTGCCTGGCAAGCAGAAGGACCTGGACTCGTACCAGTACCACATGCTGTGCGGGCCTCCGAACCCAGGGTGCCGTGCTGGCCATCAAAACTGGACTGAGGGTGAGCACAAGGAGTCTTAGGTATTAGCGAGACCCTGTACCAACTAGGCAGGTGTCAGGACCGTGACATGTTCTGTGACACACATGACTCACCTCATGTTCCTGGGAAGGGAGCTTGGGGCTTCTGATTTCAGGATGCCTGCTCATGCCCCTGTTGTTGTGCAGCTTGTCATTCATAAACCCCGGAGACATCACAGACCCAGGCAGAGGCCACGTGGCCTGGCCCAATCCGCCACGGAGATGCACGGGAGGGCGGAAGTTAAAGCTTAGTTACACATAAGATCTGAAACTGGAAAGTGCAGGTGTTCAGATTTCTTGGAGAGGCCTACAGAAAAGTGGTTTCCGGGGTTCAGAAATGTGTACCCAGGAGACACTGTTGCCTTATTACGCAGCTAGTCACATGGAAGCATAAAGAGGACAAACACTGAACTACTCAGCTGTAGGCCAAGGTGCTTCCCTTTTCCCTTCGCCCCAGCTCTGGGCATGGAGTGTCACACACGTAGATCACATACAGCTTTGTGAGTTCCAGGCACCTATGAAATGAAACACAGAAAAATAAAGTTTAACATAACTCCTGATTTTTTTTTTTTTGTTTAAGTCTACCAGTTATAATTTACTCATTTTTAATTGACTAACTAATTAATTTTTGGTACTGGTAATCAAACTCAGGACCTTGTGCTTTCCAGGCAGGTGCTTATGCTGCTGAGCTGCCTCCCTGGCCCTAACTCATGTTCTTAAATTTTAAAAAATTATTTTTATTTTTTATTTTTGTTAATCTTCATGTATTTAGTACAGGGTCTACAAGGTCTCACTATGCAGATCGAACTTTCAGTGCTCTCCTATTTTCAGCCTTCTAAGTGTGGGTCCTTTCTTCCACAGTTTTCATATCTTTGTGTATTACATCATTTGAATAATTTCTTCCAGATTTTAGACTATGCCTAATCGGCTGAACCAGTCCACTTTGGTTTTTGTTTCCATTGCAACATTTTTTTTTTTTTTTAAGAAATTGTATTTATTTTGCAAGTTAGGGAGATTATTACTTTTGTTCCATTTTCTTTATATACTTTTAATCTATTCTACTAATACTTTTTGGGCCACTTAAACCCACTTCATGTGTGAGAAGTAGTTATATCCAATGTTTTTTAGTGTGGGATTCTTGCACTTTGCTTCTTGGCCATCCTCCATGGCATCTTGACTTGTTTTTTGACTCTTGGGCCATATTCTTAGGTATAACTGTGGAAATTTTCTGAGGTCCTATTTAAAGGTATTTCTCTCAGAGAAGATAACATTTATTAAAGCAACTAAAACTTGAAATCAGCTTAAAACTTTTTTTTTTTTTTTTTTTTTCAGCTTAAGGATTTTTGACCATCATTGTGGCCTAAAAACCCCTGTGCAGGTTTGTCTGTGGTTATATATTCTCAGGGTTATGCTTCCCACTTCCACCTGGCAGAATGGTCACAATAAGCAAGTTTCCTGGTGTCTGTATGTATAGGTGGGCTTGTGTCTCATTCACCCTTGTCCTGAAGGGGCACACTTCAAGGTCCTAGTACTTTCCACAGTATTCTCCTATTAGACTTCACTGTGGTTGGTCCTGAGCTTGGTCTAGTGTCCTCTTCATTCTATACAAACATCCAAAGCTAAGATCAACTGGGCATGGTGGCTCACACCTATAATCCCAGCCCTAGGGAGGCTGAGGCAGGAGGACCACCACAAGTTCAAGGCCAACTTGGTCTATCTAGCTTAAGCACCCTCAACTACACAGTCAGACCCTGTCTCAAGAACACTTAAAAAAAAAAAAAGTTAAGATCAATGCCAGCGGGGATCTCTCCTCATGCCTCCACTGAGATGGCTACATTCACAAACTCTTACTCTTCAAAATTCCTGCTTTCATATGGTTTCCTTTTATATCTTACATGATCCTTTCAACTCAGTGACTCACTTTTGTTTGTTTGTTTGCTCTTATTTTATTTATTTATTTTTTATATTGAGGCAGTTTCAAAACATGTTAGTAGGACAGCCACAATAATTGTTGTCTTCATAGTAGCTGTTCAGAGTATAAGATGCAGACATGATAACTCTTCTAAACACTATTGGTACAAATATTTCTTCTCACTGAACTAAGAGAAAGTAGTTGTATACATAGAGCAATAGTCCATGACAGTAATAGGTTATTGGTAGAACTGGCAATGTTGAAAGCTGTTGACTTGTGCCTTTTACTGCTTAGCATGCTAATTTGGTTAAACTTTTCTGCTGGGTGGTTAAGGCCAAGTTGAAGCAAGACCTATATAACAAAACATGTAATTTTTGTATCTGACAAGGTCAGTCAAATCCTTTCAGGATTTACCTTAAAACGACGTACAGCATTTTGTAGAACTTTTGTCAGTGTCAGTGTCTAGATGAGTCATGGGCATTGCTTGACCAGTTTGCTCTCTGTGAAAGCCTGAAAAAATATTTTCTCTCTAGGTGACTTTCCTTAGGCACACTATTCCTCATCAGCCCTTTCCTATGTGGCCCCATAATCTCCTTGAAGAGAAAATATGGGACATCACTGAGTTATAGAATGTTACAGTACTGGGTCACTTATGTCCTGAGTCCAACCCAGTGATTCATTTTAAAATACTCAATTCTGACATTTTATTTAGCATTGTTAGTTGTTTTCAGTGCAGGACTGTGCAGAAAATCTCATTTGCTACACCAAAGCAAATAGGAGTCTACTGATCATACCAGAGATTGAACTCAGATTTGCACAGGCCAGCCAAGAGCTCTGTTACTGAGCTACACTCCCCAACACAACTCATTGTATGTTTTGTATATTTGAAGTATTTTATAATCAAAGAATAATTTTAGGAAAAGCTCTTGGAACAGTATAGATGCCCAGTCTGTTAATGTATTAAATTAGGATAGTCACATGATTGGTAAATGTTCATTATCCAAATTTTTCTATATTTTACATGCAGAAACTTTAAAGTTGATAGTCAAATGAGTTTTTTAGGGTTGTATTTTAAATAACAGTTCATTTCCACAAACAGAGCTGCCAAGTAATGCTTTACCTGCCTCAGTCACGTGAATTTAGACAGGGAATGCACCCTGCCCCAGAGCCACTAGTGGGGGTAGCCCTGGTATGGCTTTATGGACAATGTAGCTCTGCGATACTAAGGTACATAGGATGATCGTATCTAAAACTTGCTCTGGAAGTGCCGAGTACACATTTTCTCCCTAAAAGTCAGTCTGTAGGGGCTTGGGGTTGTAACATAGCTGGGACTTTGGGTTCACTCCCACCAATGCAAAAGCAAGGCAAGGACGCCCTGGGGATATTTCTAGTAAAAGCATCTGAGGGAAATTCAACTTTAGTATTTGTTCCTTAAGCCCCATGTGGTAGCACATGCCTAACTAATCTCACACTTGGGGAGGACGAAGCAGAAAGATGGCAAGTTCAAGCCCAGCTTGGGCAACTTAGCAAGAGCCTATCTAAACAAACAAACAAACAAACAAGACTGGGTGTGTAGCATAGGACAGAGCATCTGGTTCAATCCTCAGTACTGAAAACACTTTTTTCATTCAGAATACTTTAAAATATCTTTCCAATCTCTTAAATATAGGATGCTTTTTGTAAATCAATTTCATATGGCACTGACTATAAAGCCTTAATGTTTTGAATGTGCAAAAACTATAGGGTAAGTGTTCTATCGTAGCCCTCATTATTTTCATGTCTTTCATCAATAAGAGGCTATCCAATTTTCAAACTGTTACCCTTGTCATGGGCCAAAAATGGTATCTGATCACACTGCTTTACCAGCAGCCTAATATTTTTTGCACCATAGTAATATTTTTTAAAATAAACTCCCTATTCATGGTGATTAATGTTCCATACAGGTTTTTGTTCTTGTAAACAATGTTGCAATAAACTTTTTACATACATTTTTACAAAATTAAATTCAATAGTTTGCTACTCTTTTCTAAAAGGATAGCTTTAGAGAAACGCTATCCTTGTACCCTATATGGTGCTACAAAGTCCACCTCCAGAAGAGGCACAAAATCTTACTTCAGGTATGTTTTTTATTTTTTAATCTAAATTCTTAGAATTGCTAAAGCAAGTTTTACATTTTATTAGCAATAAACTCTTTTTTGTTTGTTTTGCAGTACCAGGGATTGAACTCAGAACCTTGTGCTAGCCAGGCAAGTGATTATTCTACTGAGCCATCTCTCTGGCCCGAGCAATAAACTTTTATTGTCTGCTTTTGTCTATACACATATCTTAATCTTAGAAAAAATATGCAAACACACAAGCTCAAGCTTACAAAACAAATAAGGTAGGGAGTGACTATTTGCATTACAAAATAATTATTTGCTTTTCAAAATGGTACCAATTTAAATTAAAAAATACATCGATATTTGAAATGCAGTCAGCTTTGCAAAATTTGAACTTAAAACATGACTTTCCAGAGTCTATCAAGCACATTTATGAGATATATCCAATTGGGCTTGATTTTACCAGTCAGAGAAAGTCTGGTTAGTCTGTCGTTTTTTTTTTTTTTTCAGAGGCACACTGTGCACTGTGGAAGGAATTGTGAACAGTCAACACAACAGTAATTAAGCGACTTTTTCCCTCTAAAATTCTTGATTTTTTTTTTAAGTTCATTACTAAAGCCCACTTCAGAAGCAGAAGGGACGTTCGCTCCCCTTCCTTTGCTCGCAGCCTTCACGCACACGCCGCCCTCGCGAGCGCAGGTCGCGCGCAGTGAGCACTCAAACAGCAGCGTGTTTGCAGAGCCAACAGGAAGGACTGAACCGAGCCACGCCCCGGGGAAGGGACGGCAGTCGGTAATCGCCCTTTACTCTCGGAGGGTGGAGGATGCGGTGAGAGGTGGGTGGGGGAGGAGACCTGATTGCTGGGGAGGTAGCTGAAGGGAATGGAAATGCAGCCTTCGCAGGGCGTGGGGTTCTTAGTCATGGGCTCTAATTCCCTTGCCAGACACATGAAATGGCAGTGCTGTAGGGCTTAGAAAACTGGGGCAACTTGGGGGCAGTGGGCGGCGGAGAATGTATTAATGACAGCCTGCCCGGGCCTCTGAGTGGCAGATAAAGCGCGCAGACGCGCACTCTGCACGCTGAGCCAGCCCAGTCCTGTCTAGCAGCATCTCTCAGTCTTTTGTCCCAGTCACTCATCCTTTTTGAGCCCAATTCTAAATACACAGTGTGCCATTCTAAAATCCTGCTCTTTGTCTCTCAGAGGTATCTGGCCGCTGTGGAAGGCTGAAGGAGGAGGCTGGCGCCCGGCCAGCGCCTTTGGGAATCCCTGCCTGTGCTGCCCATAATTAGCGGCTGCCTCCAGAGCAGGGGGCTGGCCCGGGAGGAGGGAGGCGTGCGGGCCAGGGCCCTGGGCGCTTCCCTTTTTCCTCTCTGCAGCCCTGGCCTGCCTGCAGGACCAGGTCCCCAGTACCCTCCTCACTGTGCCCAGGGGCCTGTTTGGCACTTTCTGAGTTTATGGCCTCTGACTAGGACAGGACCAAGCTATCATCTTTTATGAGGTCAGTGGGTAATTAAAGTAATGAAGTAGGAAAAGAAAAGTACTGGACTGGGCAACTGAAGAACTGGGTTTACTTTCAGCTGGTCCAGCAGGTACTTAACTGCGCGACCTCGGGTTGGCCACTTCCTCCCTCTAGACCCAAGTTTTCTCAGCAGGTGATGACGGTTCAATAAAGTGACCTCCGGAGAATGAGCACAGTAAGGCACAGTAAGTGACTAGTTTCAGGGAGAGACTGTGTGTGTGTGTGTGCGCGCGCATGTGTGTAGTATGAAAACATAAATCCAAGGAAGAGTGAGTCTAAGTAACCACAGCACTCAGGCCCCAAATTGAAAGTAAACAGCTAGAAGAGGACAGGAGAGGTCTAGGGGAGAAGGTTCTTTCCTACTGACCCTCTATAGCAGATTATCCCAAAGTTTAGAGGCATAGAGAAAAAAAAATCACTAATTTTTTTTTTTTTTTTTTTTTAGAATTTTATTTTTTTTCTTGTTTCAGAACTTTTGTTTGTTTATTTATTTTTATGGCCTGCTCAGCCTGCCCTGAGGGCAGGGCTGGCGCAGCATGTGGTGCTGGGGATTGAACCGTGGTCCCTGAAGCCCCCCAAGCTTTCCTAAGCAGGCGCTTTAGACCACTGAGACATCCTGCTGGGCCCCCAAATCACTAATGTTTTTAGAAGGGATTTTGTGGCCAAAGAACTCAGGAAGGACTTGGCTGCTGCGTGGTTACTGGGTTTCAAGGTTACAGGGAAATAATAGGGCTGGGGTGGGGGGACTGGCTTGCCAACCTCTGAGGCCTCTGATGGCTGTTGACCAGAATGTCTGCCCACCAGAACTCTCCGGGACTGGGCACCTACAGAGTAGCTGGCCTTACCCAAAGCAGGTGTCCCAACAAAACCCGGCAGAAGTGGTCTGGCCTCTTCTGACCTGGCTTCAAGGGCTCACAGTGACACTTGTACCAACCACTCTTTGCTGTCACCAGCCCAGCAAGGAGGGGGAGGAGGAGGAAGAAGAGAAAAATAAAGAGGAGGAGGAGGAGGAGGAGGAGGAGGAGGAGGAGGAGGAGGAGACCCTTATCTTGATGGGATGATCTTGGAGAAGGTTGGGGCCATGATTTAGAAGTGCCTCAGGCACCTTCCAAGAGTACTGTGGTTTCCACCGTATCTTTGACATAAATGTCTTGATAATGTATATAATTGAATCAGCTCCTGAGACAAGAGGCTCCCTGAATAATCTGGTCTGCCGAGTCCTTAGGAGGTAAGTGTACTTAGAGAGTCACTGCACTTTCAAGTAAATTATATGGCTCCACACTGGAGATAAGTTTAACCTCTGCAGCTGTTTGAAGTGAATCAAGTTAGCTATATAATTCCTTAGTGCATGGAAAAGGGAAAGAGCTGCGGAACAGTCAGATATCCAGAATAGGATTTCCAGGCTGACGTGAAAGCTTGCTGGGAAGTTGAAGGCGTCTGTGAGCGCAGAGCTAGGCACTGGAAGCTTTGAGGGAAAGAGGCCCTGTGACCAGAGAAGAGACTCTCATCCCCAGGAGAGTGGGGGCTGGTGGTGTCAGGGACAGTGCCCCAGGTGCTCCCATCGCCTGGGCCCTAACTGCTAGGCCCAGTGGCTGAGGCAAGCACGGGTCCTGTGCCCTTCCTTGGGTCTCATTTCAGTGATTAGTTCTTCCCGTCTTGTACAGCAGCCGTCACGTGGATTTTAGTTCCTGGGGATTAAGCAGTTTCCGAAGGTTGTTATCACTCTTCAGTAGAGCAGATCTTCAAACACCTACCTGGATAATTACTGGGGCCCAGTGATTGGGGAATCACCAGAGTGATTTTAAAACACACACACACACACACACACACACACACACACACACACACACACACCCCTACCCCTCAAGTGAGTCCTGTATTTGTTTTGTTTCTGTATTTCCAAGGCCCAGTGGTTCTTCACAGACAGTAGAAGGACAAAATAAGAAGACATATGGTACTGCTTAAATGATTCCCCAAAAGGGAAAGAGTCCAATATTAAATTATTCAGTCTTTCTACTATTCTGAGGTAGACAAGAGGCATTTCAACCAAGAAAATCATAGTGTATCCACAATGCCCCAAAGAGACTGAATTCCATTATCAACATCCAAATACAGTCAGCAATATTTCACCAGAAAAGCTGCTTTGCAAAAATTAAACCCCTAATGTTTACACTGGGAAATACCACGTCTTTCCCTACCATCTCCCCAGCCCTCTTCACCCCTCAACACATGGAGGCACTGTCTCTCTCTGTCTCTTCCCAGAATCCTGTTCGTCCGGCTCACTCAACCTCCTTTCTCTTAACACACACAGGTAATTCTATCCCAAGATGCCCAACATGTCTCCAAAAGGAGAATCTACATAAAGTAGAACTGCATTTTTTTTTTTTTTTTTACTTTCTAGAAACCCAGGGATACAGGCCATGGAAAATGGCAGGGGGAAAGAGATCAACTAGACAATCTCTGGAGTTCTCTTTTCATCTAAACTGATAACCACAGAGTAGCGAGGGAGGCCTGGAGTTCAGCCTCCTCTTATTTTTACTTGGTTTATGCAGCTCTGCTTTTCTCCACTCAACCCAGGAAATTGGGGGGAATATTTTATTCGCAATAAATGCAGCCACATAATGTAAAATTAGGAAAGTGTCTTTCGAGAAGCTGGCCTTCCTCTCCCTTCTCCCCTGGCCACTTCTGTGTTGTCAGTTTCCTGTGTGTCCGCCCAGGTTTGTGCTGATCCAAGCAGACACAAGTTTCCATGCCACCATTTTTGAAGAAGAATTTAGAAGCAAGGATATGGTCTCCCATGTTTTAGTTGAGGGTATTCGAGCAGCAAGAAGACTCTGGGCCCTTGCAGCTTGTGATAGCGGACGTGACTTCTCAGTTACCTCACTAGGACATTGGCTTCTTTGAGTTTGGTTTCTTTGGTTCAACCTGTTCTGTGAGCCTCTTTGTTCTCTAAACTTCCAAAATCTTTGTTGCCTACCTAAGCAGTGTTTTAGACAATTTAGTCATCCTTGCCTAACAGCAGAAACACAAGTACCCCACCTTTCAGTAAAGAACAAAAAGCACCCCAGCAGTGTGGTGTAGGCACCCATTTCAGAGGCTGTCATTCAGGCCAGGCCAGGTGCAAGTGTTTGCAGACGTGTTTGCTCCTGCAGTCCACCTGCTGGCCTTGGCTGGCAGGGAGAAGACTTAGGACACCCGTAGTCTTCTCTTTTGCTGGTCTGTCTTGTAGCTACAAATAGCGAAAAAGTAGGCTGAGAAAGAGCGTTGCGCTTCGCTGAATGATGCAGGGAGCAGATGTTTGAAAAATGCACAATTTTGTCCTTGTGCAGACATCATAGAAGGAACTCACACAAACTCAGCTGAATCACCGGTGACATGACCAGGCTCTGTTGTTTATGTACATAGTATAGCCTGGTGCTCCTTGGGTCACATGGGGCAAACCAACTCCAGTTTAAACACACACACACACACACACACACACACACACACACACACACAATGTAATCAGAGATGTAGTTGAACAAGAGATGCTACTGTTTTATGGCCACCTTTTCCTTATACGGAGTATACTCAGAATGAAAGCTGTTGGCACAAAAGTACGGCAGGCAGCTCAGACCTCTGTTTCCATCAGCACCACCACAGAGGTAGGGTCACCCAAAGGTGTGGCATGCTGGGTGACACACATGCTAAGGTGTCACCAGTGCTGTAAAGAACACTGACGGGATACACATTGTTGGACACCATTCTAATCGCACGGGACCACTGCCATACAGCATGTTGTCCCTTGTAGACTGGAACGTCTTTTTATTTTATTTTATTTTATTTTAGGAAAGGGTCTAAAGGGTGTCCAGGGTCTCACTACTAGACTGGACTTGTAGTGATCCATCTGATTACAGCCTCCCAAGAGCTGGGATTACAGGTGTGTGCCACTATGCCCAGTCTCAGTTGCCACCTCAGTGTGCCCCAGGCGTGGGGCAGGCATGGCAGGCCCAGGGATTGAACGCTCAGGCCCTGTGCCTACTTGCAGGTGCTTTAATCTGCTGAGCTATTTAGCCGGCCATTAAACCAGAACATCATTATGCACAGTGTGACTATGTTTTACTCTTTGGATATCAGGATTCAAATGGACTAATTTTGTAGATTTCAGAGGCTGCGGGCATGTGATGCAGGCAACCAGCTGTGGCTGGGAGTTGTGTGGAAGATGCCAGAACCCCAAACAATGAAGTAATTGAAAAACTCACATTTCAAATACACTGAAACACAACAACAGTGTGATTTGTTGTCATTTTTTGCTGCAGTGCTCCATAACAAATGAATAAAAGATGAATTAAATTTTAAATGACATACAGAATAAACTATTACACAAGTGCATATTATAACAATTGTTTTACATTGTAAATGCTTTCCTAAATCATTATATTATAGGGGAGTTTGTGAAAATCAAATAAAATTTGATTAAATATTTAAAGAAATCCCTAAGGTGATTCATTTATTTAATATTATATTTTAAGTACTTTTTATTGAAAATAAAATACATTTCCTTTGAATATTGTAAGTTTTCTTTCTTCCTTTTCTTTTCAGGGAAGCGGGGTGGAGTCCAGGATCGCATGCGTACTAGGCAAGCGCTCTGCCTTCTGAGCCCTGTCCCCAGCCCTTTATTTAATTTAAGACAGGGTCTCATTAAGTTGCTAAGTTGCCCAAGCTGGCCTGGATCTTTTGATTCTCCTACCTCAGCCTCCAGAGTGGCTGAGATGACAGATGGGTTGCTAATGTCCATAGCAAATTTTTAGCAGTGCAAGCATACAGTAGAAACAGCCCTCCCTACACCCATCTCAGTTTATTGTCCTTGTTCTTGCAGGACAACTAATGTGCCACAGCAATTTCTGATTTTTCCTGCAGAAACATTCTGCATGCTAGAACATACCGATATTTCTAGTTCAGAAACACAAGAGGGAACATGGGGCAACCCATTCTCTGCATGGCACCTGTCTCTGTAGCAGCTCTGTACCCTTTTCTCACCCTTCCCTGCAGCTCCGTGCTGCACTGGAAGCAAGGCCAGCCATAGGCTACTCAGCCAGGACCGTTCCATTTGATAGCTTTTCAATGAATGAATATAAAACTTCATAGGATAAAATACCTTCCCATAGTCTCCGTTTATAAACTGATCTTGCTACACACTGGGCGTTCTCCCCCTTGGCCTCCCAGCATCCAAGCTCCAGTCCCTTGATTCAGGGTTCCCTGGATACCGGGTTCCACAGAGGTGTCACTGTGGGGCACCCTGGCTTCATTGCCCTTGCTCCCTGTTGAGCAGTGCCCTATGCCACCCGATATTCCTAGTGTGGATGCTGCAGACTCTTGCCTGGCTCTGCAGTCGCTTCCAGCGGGAAGACAAATCCAGTCCCCTGTACTCCGTCTCAGCCAGAAGCAGAAGGGTCATATCTTTTAAACAGCAAAGTGTCTCCTAAACTTGGATGTGTGTAATCATTTGAGAAGCTCATTAAAAACAAAATTTCTCGGCTCCCACCCGGAAATCCTGAAGCAGCAAGGTGGCCTGGGACTCTGTATTTTTAATGAGAGCTGTAAGCAAAACTGACACAGCCCTGTCATGGACTGACCTGCTATTTGGCTCAAGGGGTGGTTATCTTCATTTATCAGCTATCCTCAAGCGGCACTGCCATATGGACATGTTGTTTTCCAGATGAGCAAAATAAAAATAAATGGTTAGAAAAATTCCTTGCCAGACTTGGATTGTTGAGCTTTTGGAAATGCATCTCCAGCCTGGTCACACGTCTGAGGAGGCTGCGGCCCTACCCCATCAGCACGGCCCTGCTCTGCCTGTGACGGCACAGCTGCCACGTGCAGGTTGGGCTGGGGCTGGAAGGTGCACATTTACTTGTCTGGAAAGGGAGGGCACGGATCCCAGCAGCTTCAGCTTAGTTAAACTCATTTTTTGGAAAATATTTTTGGCTCCTGTGGTTTCATGCTTTAGAGTTCCATTTTAAGCACTGGGTCCGTCCAAACCCACCAGGGCCGAGCTGCTGCTTCCAAGGAAGATGCTGAGTTTCACACAGATCTCTGCTGAGTCTGTAAAAATTTCGCAGATTTGTCCAAACTGCCTTGTTGAGAAATCAAAACAAGAATCACTAATCACAGCAGAGGGGCTGGAGGGTCCTGCAGGTTTTTCTCCAAAACGATGACAAAAGCAACGGTCAGTCACGTGACTTAAAAGCTAAAGGGTTCCTTTTGAAACCTGAAAGCAACCCGCAAGCTTAGTCTTTTTTTTTTTTTTTTTTTTTTTTTTGTCTTTTTGAGACAGGGTCTCACTATGCAGTTGAGGCTGGTCCTGCGCTCACTTTTGTAGCCCAGGCTGGTCTCGAACTCGCACTGATCCTCCTGCCTCAGCCTCCCAAGTGCTGGGATTACAGGCGTGAGCCACCACGCCCGGCGAGCTTAGTCTTAAAATACATGTCCAAGAGACAAATGAAGAAAAAAAAAATTTAAAAAAATCATCTGAGTTTTGGCCTTGGAAACACAGACTAACGAAACTGTCCAAACCAAATGTTGTCAGGGCTCACTAAATTTTAAAGCCAAAGCTGAGTTTTATTCCACTGGGGTGACACTGTTTATTAACACTGTCTGCAGCACTCGGGTTGCCTCAGAAAGTTCAGGAGAACTGGAGGCCTCCTCTTGTTTGGGCTGTGAACGGCAGAAGACTGCTGCCCCATAAAATGCGTATGAGCATAAGTGATGCCATTCTTGTTTTACCATATCCGTCCTCCTCCAGGATATCTAGACAACACAGTGTGAAATAAATTATGCTTTCTTTATCTTAAAGTAAAATTTGACTTATTACATGTCAGATCCATTTACAACAGCAATTCTCATACTGTAGCATGCATAAGTATGATCTGAAGAACTTGTATTCGAATAGTCCGGTTTGTCATTATGTAACAACTTGAGCCAAGCGGTAGGGACTTAAAAGTAGCCCTTTTATTACATTTCTTGACTTTGTGGGTCAGGTATTCTGGCAGGGATCTGCTGAGTGATTCTTCTGCTCCGTATGATTGACTGAGGTCACCCACTGGTATGTGGCTGGTGGCTGGTTCCATCCAGGGGGCTGAAAACACGTTTGTTCCCATGCCTGGCAAGTTGGAAGGGTGAGCATAATGGTGGTTTGGCTGGGCTTCTTCTAGAGTCCCTCCATACTGCCCTGGTAGCTGAGCATCTCAGAGACCAAGGCTAAGCCTGGACCTGGCTAAAGAATCACTCAGTGGTCAGAGCAGCTGTAAGCCAGCTTCAGGAGGCAAAGAAGCAGACTTCACCTCTCAACAGGAGAGGGTAAAAAATTTGTGACTGTCTTTCATCTACCACAGTGTAGATGTCAGAGCTCCAGAAGCCCTGATTTATTAAGTGTGTGTGTGTGTGTGTGTGGTGGAGCCCAAGATCTGCATTTTAGAAAACAACCAATAAGATCCTGGTCCACGAGCAATTACAGCACTCTTTTTCCAAAAGATCATTTTATAAAATGCCCTTTCAATCAGTCAATCCTTAATTACCCAACATTGACTGGGTGTGTAATATGCTCAGAGTCACTGTCAGCTGCTCTGGAGCACAGAAGGAAGCATGAAAGCCTCTATGCTGGTGGCATTCATGCCTCCTTAGAGCCAGGGCCTGGGGAGTACATAGCCTGGACACCATAGCCAAGGTGAGCGAGGCAAGCACTTGTGGCTTAGCTACAGATCCAGCAGTGTGTGAGCCTGAGCAGGTGGCCAGAGTGAATTATTGGGGCAAATGGGAATTGGCTGGAATTGGCTAAGCTTCCCAAAGCAGTGGGGCTGGATGAAAAGGACCAGGAAGCCCAGTGGATCCTGAGCCCATTTTGCAAATAAATCTTTTCTCCTAGGCTTTTGACAAGATGATCTCTCCTAGGGTCCTAGCTTGGGCTGTTGTAACAAAATACCACAGACTTGTGATTTAAACAATAGACATCTCAGATTGAAGCACCTGCTTAGGCAGATGCTCTGGATAGGGTTTGATCCCCGGGGTGCCATGCTGGCCCTACCCCTGGGGTGCGCTGAGAAGGGGATTGAGACCAGGTGTGGTGGCACACGCCTATAATCCCAGCTCTTGGGAGACTGAACACAGGTGGATCACTAGGAGTGGGATCTGCATAGCAAGACTCTGAAAGTCCAAATTCAGGTCCCGGCAGGGCACAAGAGGCAGAGAAACAGACCTATAAGAAGAGGTGGGTACAACTTGCCAAGGGGATTAGCTCTGGCTGTCCAAAGACATCTTGGGCTGGATGGGGCATTCCCCGATGGAAAGCAATCCTTCTCTTTTTTTTTTTTTTGCCTTTTTGAGACAGGGTCTCGGTATGCAGTTGAGGCTGGCCTTGAACTCACTTTTGTAGCCCAGGCTGGTCTTGAACTCGCACCGATCCTCCTGCCTCAGCCTCCTGAGTGCTGGGATTACAGGCGTGCGCCACCACGCCCGACTGAAAGCAATCCTTCTTGCGCAGATGAGATTACTGTCAATGCTAAGCCTTCAAGTTTAAAGCCATGTCTCAGAACACTGGGGCCAGCAGCATTCTGGGATGATCTCCGCATCCAGGCAAGATCTGAAACACAAACAACTGGAGGTTCAAGGCTAAGCTGTGCACCAGGAAACAGCCAGGCGAGGAGCCAAAGGGCAGATGGAGAGCTGGCTGAGCAGCCACGGCCCCCAGCAAACAGGGAGATCAGCGGGTCAGAGGATGCTCTGCAGATGGCCAGCCACCAGGAAGACGGAAAGAGTCATGAGCAAGGCGTAGAGGGCAGTCCAGGAAGACGGGTCAGGCCCAGGCCCTGCCACAGGAACTGGATTACAAAAATCAAGCGTCTGCCATGGTGTCGCTGCCAGTAGGAAAGCCTCTGGTGTACTTCCTGATCTTGGAGCAGCCCGGGGTCCTCGGGTCAGTCTAGGCCTGGTTGGGAGAGGCATATGCTTGCACAGGTGCAGACCTGCGTGGGGGCCTCCGCAGAAAGCGAAGAGCTCCTCCCTGTAGGCAGATGCAGGAGGCTACCTCGCCCCCAGGCCTGGGGAGCAGAGCTCGGACGGGATTCACTTTTTCCCACCGAAGCCTTTGTGTAAGGCACAATATACAGCCCCATGCGGTCACCCTGGAGTGAAGGCCGGAATGAGGGCCGATTTTGGTCCTGAAATGATTTAGCTACACTGGTCAGATCCTAGGATTTTGACTTTAAGTCAGAAACAATTGGAATTTCTCAGACTATTTCCTGATCTTTCTGAGGAGCTGTAAATGAGTCATCGTCCCAGGGTTATATGAGATACTAACATTAGGTTAGTTTGGTAAACAGGGGCAAACGGGTGAGCCCCGGGGCACAGTCAGGAGCACTGAGGTGCCACCTCAGCCCATCCTGGAAACGACGGAAAGGCGCTGCAGCCCACGACCTGCTTCCCAGGCGTTCTCCATGCCCTTGGCTGCAAGAGAACAAAGCCTTCCGCAGTGCTCCTAAGATGGAGCACACAGTGGCTCACGACGGAGGGACCCTGAGGACGCCAGGCCCTTTCATGGGAAGCCAGAGCCTTCCCAAGCCCTGCGACCTCGGCTCACTTCTGCTGGGGAGGTCCTTGCACCTGGCCCGCTGGCTTTTGCTTTGCCTTCCGAGGAGCCCTGCCCTCCGCTGCCTGGTTTTCATCTACCACCCCCTAGCCCTTCCTAGGCGTTCATGCCAGGGAGCGCCATGGGTGGGAAGAGGCTCTCGGCCTGATCTCTGTCTCAGCCGGTCTGCTGGGGTGTATTTTGCCAGCAAACCCCCATCCCCCCATTGAGCTCAAATACGTCCTTTAACTGAGCTATATCTGCACCTATTTTTTTTTAAAATTATATTTTGAGAGAGTGTCTCACCAAGGTGCGTGGTTTTGAACCCAACCTTCCTGTCCAAGTAGCTTTCTTTCTTCTTCTTTCTTTTCTCCTCTCCTCTCCTCTCCTCTCCTCTCCTCTCCTCTCCTCTCCTCTCCTCTCCTCTGTAAGGGCTGACCCACTTCAATACCATCCCTCTGTTATCCGCACAGGACCTGTTGCTAAAACCACAAGTAAGTTTCTGTTTCCTCCAAAAGAACTTAGGTTTCCATTTCCCCAGAGCTACCTAGGGCTCGAAGACCCCCACACAACACCCGCCCCAACCAAATGTGCCCCCATTGGCTGCCCAGATGCCACTGGAGTCGTTCCCATTGGGCTATAACCTCACATTCCCATTGGGTGCCCAGATGCCACTGGTGCCATTCCCATTGGGTTGTTGCCAGATGCCACTGGTGCCATTCCCATTGGGTTGTTGCCAAGACCTAAGATGCCCAATCCCTGTAGAGAGCCCCCGATTGGCTATTGGCTTCTGTAGAAGATGCTTGCTAATCCCCCTGCACTCTATATAAACCTGCACACACTGCTGCTCGGGGTCACTTCAGCTCTCTAGCGGGGTGGCCCTGTGCCGGCACAGCTAATAATTTTTTTTTATAATAAGAGCGCTATTGTACTTTGAGGCTCCGACTCTTGGCTCATCCTTCTCCCGTCATCTCCTGGGCTTAACAACTCTCCTCTCCTCTCCTCTCCTCTCCTCTCCTCTCCTCTCCTCTCCTCTCCT
>PVJA010019175.1:0-38805 GCA_004027025.1 Myocastor coypus | reverse complement strand
TGTGCTGGCACATGCCTGTAATCCCAGCACTGGGGAGGCTGAACACAGGATCACCACAAGTCTGAGCTGCATAGTCTGAGCTGCATAGTGAGACCCTGTACAAAATGCATAAAAGATTAAAAAGATAGAAAAGAATAACTAGTTGGGTATGAGAAAGGACGACTCGGTCGGCAGCCACTGCATGGTCCAGAAAGTGCTGTGCTCTCGCAGACCCCTCCCCTCTCAGGGCTGCCGAAGTCCCCAAGAGACCTGGCAAACCGACAAGGCTACGTTGTGTTTGTTTGTAGCGATTCCCATCAATTAATAAGGCTTTGACACATTCAAGTGTGTTTTGTGACCATGTTGAAGCCCAAACAGAAGAGTTATGTGTTTAATCAACAAAAGCAGATGTCAAGGAGTGCAAAAATATGCCTCTTTTAAAGTCAGCATGTCTGTGTGTTTGTGCAGGCATATGCCCAGAACATGTGTATTTTGAGTGCTAAGCATGAGGAGGAAAGAGTAAAAGAACAACACAGTTCTGCCCTAAAAAATCATTTTCATAAATGCTTGCTGTAGTTTTAGTAAGTTTGGAGTTTCTACCCACTGGAACATTTCAGTTCCCTTCAGGAGGGCGGGAAGTTGGAGCCAGGTGGCTTAAACCATCAGACAGAAAAAATCTGAGAGTCCTCGGAGATGTGAGCTGAGGGGAAGACTTTTCCCAGAGGGAATCGCCCTTTCCCTGGACTGAATGTCAACCCTCTCTGATGTAAAAATGAGTTGATGTCTAGAAGTACTGCTCAAGGGTGGAGCATAAATAGATAAATAGGTTAAACCAAGAAAGCAACATTTTAAAAAGAAAAGATAAAATTCAGCTGTGGACTGTTGAAGAAAGCCGATGGAAAGCAGATGGCTCTGTATCATTACTTTGAAGAGATATACAAGGAAGTCATACACCCCTACAAAAAAGAAGGATCAGACTTAACGCCAATGGGAATTTTTTCAGGCCATTTAGGCAAAGGAAGGCACAGGGAAATAATATCTGAATGACTGCTCCTTGCCAGGCACTGTGCTAGGCATTCTGCAAACATGATATTTCACCCTTATAGCAAATTTATAAAGTAAGGGTGCAGGTTCCTGTGTTATTGAGTGTTCCATGGGTTAAGTATTTTTCTGAAGATTACAGTACATAGCTGGTGTTCAAGCCATGCTCCATGTTCTAGCAATGGGACCCAAGGGAAAGTCAGGACCGGTAAACACACCTGATCCAGGTTAGTGGCAGAAAAACTGGTGGTGTCTTTGGGGGTTGATAATAAAATGTCTTAGTCATTAAGAGAGGTTAGGAAGCAGGTTCTTGAAGAGGCAGAGGGTTCTCCAGAACTATAAG
The DNA here is from genome assembly GCA_004027025.1 of Myocastor coypus. Lineage (NCBI taxonomy): Eukaryota > Metazoa > Chordata > Mammalia > Rodentia > Myocastoridae > Myocastor > Myocastor coypus. Next base: position 37,442 of record PVJA010019175.1, on the reverse strand, counting down.
TAGCGACACACTTGAAGCTAACCCAGTCTAAGAAACTTCGACTTAACCTAGAGACCAGATGGAACGACTTCAAAGCATGCCAGTAGACTTCTGTGAGACCTCAGGTACCACAGAGGCAAAACGCTCAAAGCTTCCTCAAAGAGAGCATCTGTCCTACAGTGCAGCTCTGGATAATGGCCTTCAGAGTCACACCATCAGGATCTGTAGCAGTGCCCAGACATAGATCACACCATCCGAGGATGACTGAACAAATATCTGAGCAAATGGAGAGCTCTAGAGCCAGGCTAGTTAAGAGCACCTCAAGTAGGCAGTTGCTGCTGAGAGCTCCATGTCATCTTGACTAAGACTTCCTCAGGCTCTGTGGCACTCCAAAACTCTTCAAACGCAACCTTGATCCACCTTCTTGTCCCCTAAAAAGTGTCAGCCATCTGCATTATGCTTTAAGCTTTCTTCTACTTATCTTGTTTACTCTGCCACATTTCTGTCACAGATATTGTCCCTTCTCCCACCAAAATTCTTGCACTTCTAATTTAGCCCAGGCAGCTATCCCCGGAAAGTCCAAAATAAAGGCATTGGGAATGGTTTGGGAAAGCTATTGATAAGATGAGATTTGCAGGTGCAGATCATTCACTATCTAGCTGGTAATAGTTATATTTTCAGGTGTTAGATGAAACACAAACGACCCAGGATAGTGTCCCAACTGGGGGAGCTACATCCAATAGTGTGTAACCTATAAAAGTCACAATGGTAGACAATGACACTGCCCAGGTAAAAATTCAGGCACTTGAAAGGGTAGCGAGAGTGGTTCATTTAAGGATAATGGTGTTGGATGATGATTATTTAGTTGCATTACAGAAATATGATGAGAATATGAAGGCCAAGAAGGAATAAAGACTAAGGTGAGAGCTAAAGTAAAACAGACCCAGTTGAGTTTTCACATACAATGCTTGATTAAAGACTTGAGTAAGTTGTTATGTTAATATTAGGGCACTGGTTCAAAAACTTCTTTCCCTATAATATGACAGAGGGCTTAGTGCATGTTTTGATTCTCTGTACGCTGAATACTCCTCCCTATTAAGAACTAGCAGTTTCCCCATGGGGGAAAACACTGCAAACTTCTCTCTCCTCAAAGGCAATAGGTGCCCCACAGGACCTGTTACCTCCTCTTCTGGCTGCTAGGCTGGTAAGTCCCTGCATAGCCTTGCTTGGGGATGGATTAAATCTGAAAGGAAGAAAAGATGTGATGCTTCCAAAGAAACTGCAAGAATTAGCAGGAGACGCTGCTTACATGTTGTGGGTACGTGGTCTAGGAAAGCAGCTGGTAAGATTAGAAGCAAGAATTCATTGACTTGGGCCCGCCGCCCCCCCCAACATAGGATCAATATGGCAAGGGTCCCAAAGACAGATGGCTTCTGCAAGCCAGGAGAAATCAGCATTTGTACATGCTCAGCGGAGATGAAATGTCTGAGTTGCCACAGTAGACGGCACACAGAGAAAAAAGAAAAAAAGTTATGGGTGTGCTGGGTTAGATGTACCTCACAAAATCAGAAGGCCCAAAACAACCATAACTTTCTGGAGGAAACCAGAGTGCATACCAGTACCATGTGCAGGAGGACCTTGCTGCTGGGAAGCCTCATCATCAGTAAGATCAGAGCTGATAGCAGTGGTCACAGACCTGGGTTTATTATTAGCTACAGGAAGCATAGGGATGCAGATGAAAAAGTAGCCAGGTGATGCCACTTAATTGCAAGAAGCCAGGGGTCTGCAATTACCATAATGATCAGCAAATTCAGACGCGTGGCAAATAGGTCTTGAACGGCATGAAATGGTGGAGAAAGGTCACAGCGTTGCTAGAGGTGAAATGGATTAGCAGCCACCAAAGGTGCTATTGAGCACTGCGACCGCAACTAGGAGAGACTCAGAGAGCAGGAGGGTAAAGGGCATTTGTCCCAGTAAAACATCATTACTCCTTGCTGCTGATTTAGCAAGTCCATTCATTCCCTGCAGGAGAGAGGATAAGAAGTGGTTTGCATTCATGTGAAACGCACACTACCGTTGTTTTATAGGTTTGCAAACTCACTCTCTTAACCACTTTCTGGTCCACAGTCCAGATGTATTAGCTTATGTGGCTATTTATCAGACTAACTGTTCGCTTCCATCAATCAGATCATGCAGATAGCAGACACAAATCCTAACTGGCTAGCTTGCTCGCTTCCCTGAAAGGGGCCTCTGCACTCCACTGAGTGGGAAATAAACCCCATGAAGAGTCAAGAGCTTATCATCTCATGACGTTTCTGGGAGTCCGGTTTTCATGTGTGTTCTAGGAGTTCCCCCCCAAAATAAAGATTAATTTGCTGCATTTTGTATAACCCATCATGAACAGAAGACTTTTGGGGCATTGGCCAGGGCGCATTGCACACTTAGAATAGTTCCCCAGACTATAAATGAAGTACAGTGGAAGTGTGCTAGATTGGGGTGGCAGGTAAAGCAGCAAAGGGGATTGGAGCAGGCCTAAAGATAGCTCAGGAAGTCCTGCTCCCTGATCTGCTGCCTTCTGGAGAGCTACCATGCTCATGGTATGATGCACTGTAAAGCTTAGGGTGAGTCAAAGTAGAAGCCATCAAAACTGTAGTCCCCTGCATTTTTGGAGCCAAGGGTGACCTACTGTGAAGATATGAAATCCTTTCTTAAAAAACTTTTTTGAGTTATTTATTTATTTATTTATTTATTTGGTACAGGATCTCACCACACAGCTCAGACTTATACTGATCCCACTGAACTACCAGATATAGCTGCAGCTTGGGCCCTTGGAAATCATGGTATGCAGAGATTAGAAAGAAAGAAAAGTCACTATCTTGTCACAAGTAGTTAATCCCCATCACAAGGAGATGCAGCCACTATTGTATAGTAAGTCAGAAAAGCAGCACTGGGACCCGGGTATTTACTTGGACATCTCTTGGCACTCCTGCCTCAGGTTATAACCAAATGGACACATGCAGAAATCCTGCTGTGACAAAGATCTGAGTGGAAGGACCTCAAACAACCTAGGGGTGAAGGTTGAGAACGAATCATCAGATAAATCACGAGTATGTATGGGGCGAGGGATACTTAGAAGAGAGGAGTACCTGTTGCAATTGGAGACTGCACGCCACCGGAAGGGTTAGGGTGCGTGCATGCATGTCTTCCCACTTCCAAATCCCCCGTTCGGCAAAGAAGCAGTCTCCTTGGAATCGGTGTGTTGCCACTGCGGGGATGCGTACATGGAGGCAGATCCAGCAGTGCATGGGCTGGACTGTTGTCACCAGTAAGGTAAGGTGACCGGGTCGTTCTTTGAGAGGGAACCTGTAGCTAGAGATGGAGTAAAGCAATCCTCAGGCTCCAGCTGCTGCACCTTTCTAGTGTGCACACCAGGCATCTCTAGATCCAGGCAATTTCTGCCAAGGGCCAGGCCTCTGCCACGGGTGACCTTGCTCACCACATCAAGTTGGCTGAGATTTTTTATTTTTGTATTTTATTATTATTATTATTATTATTATTATTATTATTATTATTTTTGTTGTTGTTAGTACAAAATAGCCTCTGGCTTTTTCAAGCTAAATCTCCTTTCTTCCCTGTCAATTCTCACAGATATCAGACGAACACTATGGTATAAAGATCACCTACCTTTTTACACTTATCCCCTCCACCTGTATACCATTCCCCTCAAGAAGTCTCTCAAACTTCTTAGAGTTGTTTGCTTTTTGTGGAGGACCCACAGCGACGTAAGAAGAATCGTAGAAATGGTGACCACAGAATTGTGAGAAAGACAAGCTCAGAGCAGTGGACAACGGACTGAAAACTGAGGCTTGATTCACAATTTATTTCCTTTGGATTTTTTTTTTTTTTTTTTGAGTCCTTTATAATTGTCTCAAATGCTTACCTTTTGTTCAGTGCTGTTGTTTGACTTTTTGTGGTATTTATTTACAGTTTAGGAATGCTAAAAATGAAATCACAGTTGACAGTTTCACAGACAGAGGGGAAGGTAGAAACTCTGCTCTGATTTTTAGGAACCCAGGACAGAGAAGAATCCGGAAGGGAGAGCTGTGGCCAGCAGGGAATGTGCCAAGCGGGAAGCTTAGCTGTTGGTGGAGGGGAGGTTATTAACATCGCTAATAACCAGCATGGCCTGCGCTGTGCACTTCCTCAGCAAGACTCATGTAAAACATTCAAACATCCAAATGAATCTAACCTTGCTGAGGAAAAGTGATCTTGACTACCAGGCCTTTGGTTTGGCATCTTAGACGTTTATGAATGCAATCTAATCTGAGATCATAAAACTACTTAGGAAAGGGGTTTCTAGTCAGGAGAAGAGCGTAAGAGCCAGAGTTGTATTTATAACTGACCAAACATATTCTACATTTTCCTATGGTGGCCATCAAATCCCAAAAATAAAAGATTAATTGAAAGAGAAAGCAAGAGAATGGGACAGGAGGAGAGACAGAGGCAGAGACAGACAGAGACAGAGACAGAAACCAACCTGTCTGAGTCAAAACAGTAAACTAAGAAGATGATTAGAGGAAGAACACGAAGCAAGAATCAGGAAAAACTATAATTGTGGAACATACAATTAGAGAAGTCACTACTAGCAATAATTTTGACTGTCTGAATCAAAAAACAGAGCAAAACAAAACACAGTATTCATCATCACTTTAGGAATTTGAAAATAATGGCTATGCACTCTGGTGGTGTTAACAATAGAGCTTAGCCTTGATATGCACCATTCTGTCAATCTCAGTAGGAAAACCTGTGGACAACCCATGTAAGCTATAGGATAGGCAATAGCATGTATATGGTGTAACAAAGAAAATAAAAACTTTATTTTTACCAGTGCTACATTTCAATTACATTCTTCTTTCCAATTCGTCAAATATTGATTATCTTAATATGCAAACTTATTGCTATCTATGTCTTAATAGATTTGTTACTTTACTGAAGATGATTTGAATACCTAGGACCCACAATACGGAGACTCTTTCTTTCTTTCTTTCTTTCTTTCTTTCTTTCTTTCTTTCTTTCTTTCGTTCGTTCTTTCTTTCTTTCTTTCTTTCTTTCTTTCTTTCTTTCTTTCTTTCTTTCTTTCTTTCTTTCTACCAGAAACTGAGCTAATGACCTTGTACTTGCCAAGCAAATGTGCCACTGAGCTAAATTTCCAGACCTGGAAATCAGTTCTTAAAATGACTAATTGTAGTGCAGCCATCTAAGCACCTGCTTGGCAAGTACAAGGACTGAGGTTCAATTCTTGGTACCACATACAGTGCCAGCCCCACACCAAGCCTGTCACTGAAACCAGGCATGGTGGCTCACTCCTATAAGGCCAATGCTGGGGAGGCTGAGGCAAGAAGGCCACTAGGAGCCCAAGAGGGGTAACAAGACCCTACGCCAAATAAATACATAATAAGCATAATAAGAGATTTTAAAAAGACTAATCTTACCTTTGTTGATCTCATATGAAATTAACTAAATCTTATCCCTATGAGAATCAGCATCCCACCCACAGTTTTCTGACAAATGCTGAATGGGATCTTAAACATTATTTTTAGATAAGATTTCATTAAGCTGCCAAAGATAGGCTTGGTCTTGTAACCCTCCTTCTTAAGCTTCCCAGATTTTTAGAGTTATAGGTGTACACCACCACCACTCATGAATTATTGGTTGTTATTGAGACATCAAATTTTTCCATGTTGTAATATATCATTTGTTAGCGCGCGCGCGCGCGCGCGCGCACACACACACACACACACACACACACACATACACGAACAAAATCATAAAATTTTCAGTAGACATTTTCTTCTAACAGTTTGTCATGATTTCTCTATTATTTTCTAAATACTTTTATTATTACTTTCACATTTACATTTTCCTATCAAAACCAACCAAAATGGATGGCCCCAAAGATATCCTTATGACAGCTTCATTGTGTTCTTGGAATCATATTTATACTAATACATATTTGTTGGGTTTCTTCTTAAGGTTTTGCTTACAGGATCATATTCTAACCACTTTTTTCTGTTTTAATTTACTTACTTGTCCACATACTGTGATAATAATTCCAGATCATGAACAAGATAGATATAGTTCATTCATGACATGGGCATCCGATTGTTCATTCCACCATTCACTCGATAACACGTATTTGGCTTTTAATAACTTATTGTTGTAAAAAGTTATAATGTCATCCTAAATTTAATTATAAGCCCTTTCTAACCTCGTTGTATACTGTGAAGAACCTTCTAGTTAGCTGTTTTTTATTTTTGTAAGGTGACAAAGACTGAGTAGAGATAGCTAGGCCAATAGCTATGAGTGTTGTATCACTGATACCCCTAGCATAGCTTTCCATTAGCAGGAGGAACTTTACCTTCCCACTGAGAATTTAGGTCATGCCGCGGCCATGTCCTCCTAACCTCTGTCACCATTCCAGGCCTTACACCAACTGCTCTGTAGTTTTGTTTGACCATGTTTGGCCCTGATCCTGGTTCCCAGAAGCACCAGTGAGCACATGGAATGTTTGCTTCTCACTCTCTTCTGCTCCTGATGTTAAGTGACAGCTGGTCACACCAGTGGTTTTTCTCCAATGGAAATTGCTGTGCTCCCGCTGGCTGTTGCCTCTCCCCTACACAACTCGAGCTTCTCCCAGGTTTTCCATTTCCTGACATGCACAGTGGTCCTTTCCCTAAATAACAGAGATGTTCATGTCCATTTTTCTGGGAGCAGCTTAACCTCTCAATATCCTAATAGAGAACTGAGAATCTCTCTGAACTCCTTTTCTTTTTGCCTTTTGCTTTCTGTTTTACTCTTTGTATTCCAGATATTTTTCTACATAGAACTTCCTAAGTTGGCATCATAAAGGGTTTGAGGGTGCTCTGAGCGATACACATATAAAAATAGCTCTTGAATTTATTAACTGCATATTGATATGCTCTTGAAGACAAACATGCTGCATCACCGTATGCCCTGGCCTGCATAACCTCAGTCCATCAGGGCCCTTCCAGTCTAGGTTGGCAATGTCAACATTATAGTCACAAAACATCATTTCTGGATATGGTTACCAAAGTAATCTCACTGGATTAACTATTGGTTCCTCTTTCACAAGATTTTTTAATCAACCGATTAATAGTACTTAGACAATAATTGATTATGAGACACAAATTAGTACATAATTCACTGTACAGAATATAAAATAAATCTAGAGAAGACTAAATCAAGGTAAGCTCAGACTAATTTGAGCAACTCTTATTTTTCTTTCCAAATAGTATTCCTTCATTACCCAAATAAAGAACATGAAAAGAAGAAGAAAATTAGAATTTTGGGGCCATATTTCTAGTGAACTCCATGAAAAGACCAGCTACATCATGTTATCTGGCCTCTGTGACATTGGAAGGAGAAAGAAAAATGTGTGTAAGTGGAGCTAAAATAAGCCTACTTCTTTTCCATCTATTTTTGACCTTGAGTTACTTATTATTCCTCTGATATACAATAGGGATCAATCTGATTGACATGATAAGAATCAAAGAATTTTACTTCCATGACAACTTACTTTTCAAACAATTTTTATGACTAACCCAGCTGAGGACGCAGGTACAATTTTCCTTTCCCCTGTACATTCTTTTTTGATGAGGTAGGCAGGAAAGTGGCTTCAGAAATAACTGACCATTAAATAGGAAACAAGGCGGTGTGTCACCTGCAGTAGGATGGAACTGACATTCTATCACTGTGTATAGACTTCAGTGCCAGTGTTGCAGCTGGAATTTTGATGGGTAGTAATTATTAAATCTGAATAATTAAGCTTATCTATTCTTAGAGATCATTTGACCCAATAATTATTACTCAGAAAACTTAAGTGTATGAAACGCACATTTTATCACCAATGATGAGCTTGTCAATTCCATCCCATTAGCCTGTTCTTTTTTTTTTTTTTTTTTTTTTTTTTTTTTTTTTTTTTTTTTTTTTTTTTTTTTTTTTTTTTTTTTTTTTTTTTTTTTTTTTTTTTTTTTTTTTTTTTTTTTTTTTTTTTTTGCAGTCACTAGAAATTACAATTTATAATCATAAAACCTTACATAGTCTATGGATTATAAACTATCAAAATAATAAACCACTTGTGTACAGAGCATCTAATAACCTAATTTCAAAATAAATAGAACCAGCCGGGCGTGGTGGCACATGCCTGTAATCCCAGCACTCGGGAGGCTGAGGCAGGAGGATGGTGAGAGTTCGAGACCAGCCTGGGCTACAAAAGTGAGCTCAAGGCCAGCCTGAACTGCATAGCAAGGCCCTGTCCCAAAAAGAGAATAAATAAATAAGTAAGTAAGTAAATAAATAAATAAATAAAATAGAACCAACCAGAGTATTTCATATCATTCACTATAGCAACCAAGAGAAAGAGAAAAAGAAAAATCCACATTTATTATTCTTTTATAAAGTGCTGACTTCTTTATATTCACCATTCTGTTTAATTCCCCAAACCATTCTATTATTAGTTCTTTGGTTCTAGGAAAAATGGAAGATTTGAGAAATAAAGCCTTGTTCACAGAGTAGCTTAGTGATGGAAAGTGATTTTGAAGTCAGGTCATTCTGTATCCAGAGTTGAGGGTTTCTTCAATATTTCTCAACATGAGGCACATTCTCTACAAAGGGTATTCACCAGAGTGCCAAGGACTTTGAAATAAGTAGTATAATTCAACAAAAGAAAATAAAAGTAAGTTAGGTGACTAATGAAATCAAGTTGTACATAGAGTTCCACAGACACAGATTTTCAAAAGAGTTGAGTGTATCATGCCTATAAAAGCTACTTGAAGTTCTATTCCTCAATTCCTTGGGCCCTTATCTCAGTTGCCATTAGGTGGCTTGCAAAGGAAAATTAATAGGAGCTTCAAGCTTGGGCAGAAACAGACAAGTCATCGGGCAGAGGCACAAGCTCAGGAGTCATTTGGAGATGGCATGGTGATGCTAGAAACAGCTGCGGAGTCCTTCATTTCATTTCATTCTTCTATTCAGCCATCAGTCCAGGAGGTCAGAAGAAAAATGAGCATGTGCAATTATTTTTAAAAGATTGCCTAATCTTCTGAAGAAAACATGATTCAGACCCATTTAATCACTGGGTTATGCACAAGTTCAGGCTACACCCATAGCTTTTCTGTGACAGGTCAGGCACTGATTATTAAATCTGGACTCAGGAGTTTTACTAACTACATGGAAAACTTTCAATTTAGTTCTTTCAAGTGGCATGTTCTCTTTATTATGAATTTTGTTAAGATGCAGCCATAACAAAAAACACATTAATTTAGTATCAAAGCATTTGGGGATTTTGAGGATTTATAAATTAATAGTAAAAGGCCAAGAATATAGACCAGTGGCACTAGCAACTGCCTGGCAAGTGCAAGGTCCTGTGTTTGATTCCTAGTACCAAAACATAGAAAAATCAGAAAAAAAAAAAACTAAAAAGACTATACTTAAGATGATTAGACAGAAAAATGAAGCAATTTCTATTTCAATAGCATCAATATTATCTTATGGATTTCAACACCAAAAACACTGAAATTAATTTAACTGCAATAGAAAACATCATTTTAAAATGAAATAGATAAAGTACCATTAGTATACCCCACAAAGGTAGAGAAAACTTTCCTCAAATTCATCTGGAAACAGAAGAGACCAGGAATATCAAAAGCAATCTTGGGAAACAAAGGAAAGGCATTAGGTATCACAACCCCTGACCTGAAATTACAATATAAAGCTATTGTGATAAAATCAGCATGGTACCGGCATAGATACAGACCTGAGAACCATTGGAACAGATTAAAAGATGCACACACATTCAGCCACCTTTTCGTCAATAAAGAGGCCTAACATGTTCACTGTAAGAAAAACAGCCTCTTTAATAAACGGTGCTGGAGATACTGACTTTCCACATGCCAAAGGCTTAAAATAGACCCATGCCTATCACCATGCACAAAACTACAGTCAAAATGCATCAAAGATTTAAATATTAAAACAGAAACACTAATTCTTCTGGAGAAAAATGTTGGTAGAAATCTTAAAAGACATAGGGGTAGGTAGGGAGTCCATGAACAAAAACCAAACTGTAAGGGAAATACTTCAAACAATCAAAAACTGGGATCTCATAGTTTTTAACAGTCTCTGCACTTTAAGGCAAATCTTCAACAGCGTGAAAAGAAAACCCCAAAACTGGGGAAAAGTTATAGCTGACTGCCCCTCTGACAAAAGCCTTCTATCTAGAACATACAAAGAATTACAAAAAAAAAAAAAAAAAAAGTGAGGCCTCACAATTTCAAAGACCCAATCCAAAGTGAGCATCTCAGATGAATATACACTTCTCAGTGGAAGAAATACAAATGGCAAATAAGTATATGGAAAAATGTTTGACACCAGTGGCCATTCAAGAAATGCAAATAAAGACAACACTGAGATTCCATTTCACTCCAGAAAGAATGATTAACATCAAGAAGTCAACCAATAGCAAATTCTTGAGAAGCAGTTGGAGAAAAGGAATCCCCACTGTTGGTGGGGGTGCAGACTGATACAACCACTATGGAAATCAGTGTGGAGACTTCCTTAAAAAGTTAGGACTAGAGATCCCATACAAGTCAGCTGTTCTCCTCCTGGGTATTTTTCCAGAAGAACCGGGAGTTTCATACCATAGCAATATATGTGCATCTATGGTTTTTGCAGCACAATTTGTTATAGCTAAATCCTGCAAACAACCCAGATACTCATCAACTCAAGAATGGATAAAGAAAGTGTAGTATTTTTACACAATGGAATATTATTCAGCTATAAGAAAGGATTTCCTTCTTCCAATTTTATATGCATATATCTGATAATATGAATAACTGGTTGGAAGACAACCTTAGGTATTACAAAAAATACTACGAAATTCACAGTACTTTGTTAAGTGAAATTCTGCACCACTTGCAATTTTTGTTTTAATTCTAACTTGTACTGTCTTTAAAGAATAAAACATGAAATGGAATAAAAAATAGAATGATTTGCCCATAATAACCATAAATATCCTTCTTAAAGTTTTGGTTGCCGAATCATAATATATGATACTTCTTATAATGTCACAAAAAAGTGGAAAGAAACTTTCCTAGAGGACATGGTGAGTGACTTCCAGCTCTAAAACCAAGTGATGCTGCTTTTGTGCAAGTCTTCCTGTGGCTTTAAGCCTCCGAAGGGCTGACATGTCAGAGTAGCAACACCCCAAATCCAGGATAGCTCGTCTTCATCTCTGATATCTAAGGAGTGATCAATACAAACAATGAATGTTTAAAAACATCATATTGCCTTAAATGATACATTGCTGATCACTTCATTTAAAATGCTCCCCTTCACTTCACACAAATTGATCCCATCATTCTTTCTACTTTCTGAAGCAGCTCTGGAAGTCCTCCTTCTGTGTATTTTCATGAGAGGTGAGGAAAAATGCTGTGGTCCAGTGCTATGCAGCACCTTCAAGTACTCATAGCAATATCTCGCTGTGTCTTCACACGCCTTCTCCACCAGATCTGAAAACAGATGATTTCTGGGTTTTCCCAAAGTCAAAACAACCCTGAAAGGTTAACATTTACCTTGATGCAGAACACAGAGACAACCAGCAATATAAGTAAAAACATTCATAGGAGAGCGCTTCTAGTACTACTCCATAAATTCACAAGATTGATGGCATAAATGTTTGAAGTAGGGGGAAGGTATTTTGAGAGGGATAATGAGGAGTATGTCTTTGCTGTAATTTTTTATAATTTCCACATTTACTGTAGTCTTTGATCATACCTCATATAGTGTCACATTGAGTAAGATACACATTGAAGAAATACACACGCAGCAGAAATAAAAAATAATCACTCAAAACCTGTGGTCTAACAATATGCCCAAGAATATAGAGCCAGTTCTCCTCAATACACAGAGAGGAGATGCTAAAATTAAGCCCAACTCTTTTATATTTTAAACATTAATGGCATATAAATTAACTTATTTTATTTTTACATAGCTCTTCATTAATCATGTTTTTATCCTCATCTTCATAGTTGAATAAAATTTAGAAGTATGGGTATATGTGTAAGTAAATAACTTGCTTGACTTTATAGATTTGAACCAAGCTAGATTAAAACCAAGCCTAACCTTAAGGCTTATGTACTTTCAACTACAAATGCTATATCTCAGCAAAAATTTGCCCTTTGTCCACATTGGAGAGGGACAAATGATGCCAAGTGGTTTTACAAATGAAGTGTGAATTTTTCCTGGGAGTACCAAAGGTTTTAGAAGACTCAATGAAACAAATGTTAAAGTTGGAAATAAAAAGTTGCTTTTATTTTAAGTAAAAAGACAAGAATGTGGAAAAAATTATAGATAGATAAGATCCCAAATTTCAAACAGACTATTTAACCATTACTCTCTAAAACTCAGGGGAATAAACAGAGGAATGCTGGATCTGGTTTTGACAATGTCACAGACAGCTGGAGAGTTCTGCAGAATCTATCCAGCAAATTTGGAAATTTTAAGTTTTGGACAAGAGAGATGAAATGATGTTCCTACTGGCTTTAGGTTATCTTTGTAGTGGTTGCCCTCTGACACGTGGGGAATCTTCAACTTAAAATCTCTAGGTGATGGTTCACTGAATGGCCAAGAGCTGAGAATCATCTCCAGGACCCTGAGCATTAAGGTTCCCACTTTAAGATCACTGCACCTCCTCCTTCATGTGGCTGCATTCTTGGCTTCCTTGACAGCATAGTACAGAACTCCACATCAGCCCCAGACCAGCTTGTCAAGAGACATTAGTGTGCTAGAGATGTGCCTTCAAACACTGAGCTGCTGGTTCATTCAAATTTCTGGTGGGAGATCCTAGAAAACGCTGGGAATCAGAACAGATGTACCAGTGAACAGAAACATCTGGAAAGTTTCACTGAGTGAGTCAGGATATGCTTCAGAGGTAAAATGACCTCCTTTCATTTGTGATGGCAGAAACTTCTATTTCAAGACTGGCGGGGCACCAGCAGTCTTCCAGATCACATTTGCATGTAAATAAATAAATAAATAAATAAATAAATAAATAAATAAAATTGAACAATATGTTTACTGTCTATGCCACATTTTAAAGATAAAATGATGTTGTTACTATCTGTGCCACATTTTAAAGATCTTGTTTGGACAGTAAATTGGCTTCAAATAAAATATGAAGAATCTGCCTATGATCTCAATGCCATCATGAGATGGTTTCAAAGCCCAGGGGAAAGGGAAGAAAGGGTATGATTCTTTCCAGTGAAGTAACTAAACAGCAGCTATTCCCATAGACGAGAAGTACAAATGGCTCTGCTATTGAACTAGGCTTACAATAAATCTAAACTAACCATTGGGAAACTAATCAAGATGGTTAGAATTAACATGCCCTTACTAAGACAGTCTCATTACATTCTCCTCTCAGAATCTCAGAGTCTCACAGTCCTCTCCTGCCTCTGCTCCTCAATTTCTTATTTCATTACAGTATCTTCCCCCCCACTTCTTCAAAGGAAAGCAAAATGCCACTCCAGAACTTGCACAACAATATGATGGCTAGAAAAACAACCAAATATAATGGCTAGATACATGCAATGCGAATGCCAGGAACCTTGTGGATACTCAAATTTACAGACGCTCAATTTCTGTATCAAAAATGACATAGGATTTGCATTGGAGCCTTGCACATCCTCCCACTACATTCAATCACTTCTAAATTATGTATAACGCCAAAAAGAATATGAATGTGACAGAGTTACTGGATTATGTTTTTTTTTTAAGAAAGTAATGACAAATTAAAAGTCTTCCATGTATAAAAGACACAGCTTTTTGTTTCTGTACCAGAGATAAAACTAAGGGCCTTACCCTTGTGAAATAGGTGCTTATGCTGATGAGCTACTTCCCTAGCAGCCAAAGCGCTTCTCTTGACATGGGTCTCTGTTTTGTTTTTGCCAATGATCTTTCAATTCATATCAGTTTTCCTAAAGGTTCCTTCTGCTATTCAATTGAGTATCAGTAATCATTTCCTCTCATTTCCAACTTCTATTAGATCCAAATCTTGGTCATTTTGTGAATGGATAAAACTCTAAGTTCAGTTGTAACAAGCTGTCAATCAAAATATCTATTCACAGACTATCAGGGAGATATTTGAGACATTGTGGCTGTTTATTCTGATCTATTTTATATCTCATCTATTTATTCTTACATCTCAGCACCTCTGTCACTCTCATTCTCCTTATTTCCCTCCCTTGCATATCTCCTGGCAACTTCATAGTCAGAAAATAGGAATAAATAACAGTCACAGGGCAAGGAAACCCTCAGAATACACTTTAGCTTGTCTTACTTAGCAAGGCTAAGCAGCTGGGAACCTAAGACTGCAGTTGGAAAGTTGTCATATGGAAATGTACTCTCTCTGTTTGGTATATATTCCTTGGACTTATGCCCATACTCATTTCTCTTAACTTGTTGTTTCTATGTTGTTTTTTTCTTCTCCCCACAAATAATTAAACAAACAAAAATAATAACTTGATTTCATGGATTGGAGATAAATATTGACTACATTTCAGAATTTATGATAGCACCATGGACTGAGCCAGAGGTTGGTACCTGAGCTCACACTGTGGCTGTGCCATTGGCCATGAGGATGCTGAATGAGCTTTCACATGCCTAGAGAAAATAACAAACCCCAGGTTGTGTTGGTTACTCTTCTCTCATTATTGGAACACAATATGTAACACCCAAAATGAAGGAAGAAAAGGTTTATTTAGTTTGCAGTTAGTAGAGGTTGCAGTACATACTCAGTTGGTTCCAGGGCAAAGTGGCTCGTAGCAGGGAGCAACCTTTCATAGCAGCAGAAAAAAGCAAAGGCAAAAGGGAGGAGCAGTGGCAGAAACCAGCCTCTCTCCTCCTTATCTGCCCCAGGCTGGGTATAGCATTCACACCCATGATCCCAGCAGTACTCAGACCCCAAATTCCAGCCTTGGACCATGAATTAATTGCAAACTCTAGAAACATGCTCCAATGACTGTATGAGGCTTTAGGGGTACAAATACGCAGGTCCTGATGGATCCACAGCTGACTTCTACAAAAAGTTTAGGGAAGACCTAATACCATCTCTTCTGAAGCTTCAGTGAAATTGAATGGGAAGCAATTCTCAGAGACTAATTCCTGGAGACAAGTATTAATCTGACACCAAAACCATAGAAAGACCCAACCAAAAAAGAGAACTACAGGCCAATCTCCCTAATAAGGACAGGTGAAAAAATCCTCAATAAAATACTAGCAAATAGAATGGCACCAATCATCAAGCTTATACATGATGGTCAAGTGGGATTCATCCCAAAAATATAGGAATGGTTCAACATATGCAAATCTGTAAATGTAATACACCACATCTACAGAGCCAATGACAAAATCGCATGATATGTTCAATAGATGCAGAAAAAGCTTTTGACGAAGTCCAACACTCATTCATGATGAAAACCCTACAGAAAATTGGAACAGGTGATCTTTACCTCAACATAATAAAAGCCATCTGTGACAAATTCACAGCCAATATCATACTAAATGAACAAAACCAGAAGGCCTTCACGTTAAAAATCAGGAACAGGACAAGGATAACCATTGTCATCACTCCTATTTAATATAGTTCTGGAAACATTAGCCAGAGCAATTAGGCAAAAGAGAGAAATAAAAGGAATAATGATTGGAAGAGAAGAAGCGAAATCAGCATTAGTTGCAGATGACATGATGCTCTATTTTGAAAACCTCAAAAACTCCACCAAGTGATTTTTATATTTAATAACCAAATTCAGTAACACAGCAAGATGAAAGTCAACAAAAATCACTAGCTTTTGTACACACAAACAACAAGAGGACCGAGAGACAGATTAGGGAAAGTGTGCCTTTCATAATAACATCCAAAAAAATGAAATACTTAGGAGTCACTCTCACAAGGGAAGTGAAAGATTTATGTAGTGAAAATTAGGGTATTCTGAGAAAAGGGATTGAAGAGGATTTCAGGAAATGAAAAGATATTTCTTATTCCTGGATAGGATGAACCAACATTGTGAAAATGGCCATACTTCCAAAATTTTTATACAGATTCAATGCAATGCTGATTAAAATATTTAGTATACCTCACAGATTTAGAGAAAACAATCCTAAAATTCATCTGGAAGCAGAAAAGAGATAGAATATCAAAAGCATTCCATGGCAACAAAGGAAAGGCAAGAAACATCACAATCTCTCACCTGAAATTATGCTACAAAGCTACTGTGATAAAATCAGCATGCTTCTGGTATGAAAACAGACCTGAGGATCAATGGAACAGATTAGAAGATGCATCCACAAACATGTTCACTGCAGGGAATGTGGGAATAAAGAGCCCTTCTCCGCTGGGGGTGGTAGTGCACTCCGGTACAGCCACTGTGGACTGAAAAAGCTCGAAGTGGACATTCCAATCAACACAGATGTCTGTTACTTTTCTCTCATTGTCGGGTCAATATACCCGACAGCCAAAATTAAGGAAGGAAAGGTTTACTTAGCTCATGGTTTGTTGAGACTTCAGTCCATGCTGAGCTAACTCCAAGGCAGAGTGGCGCATGGCAGAGGGCAGTACTTCATGGTGGCAGAAGACAGCAGAGAGGAAGAGATGAAAGGAGGAGCGGCGGCTGCATCAGCAAGCGAGCCTCTCTTCCTTCCCTACCATTGTACTCAGTCTACCCACCCCAGAGAAGGTGTAGCACTCACACCTGTAAGCCTAGCATTGGACCATAAATTAATCACAGACTCTAAAAGCCTATCCCAGTGACTGCATGGGGCTTTGGAGAGGGTGGAACAGCCAGCCACAAACCATAACATCAGCTATTCCGTTCTTGGTTATTTTTCCAGAAAAAAAACTGAGAACATCCCACAGAAATTTATATGCACCTATGTTTATAGGAGCACAATTTGTCATTGCTAAATCTTGAAAGCTATGCAAATACCCATCAACTGAGGGATGGATAAAGAAGTTGTGATATTTTTACACAATGGAGTATTTTCCACTACAAAAAAAGGATAAATTTGAGGCTTTTATCAGTAAATGTGTGCAACTGGAGACCATACATTTAAATAAAATAAATGAGAGCCAGGTGTGGTGGCACATGCCTGTGATCCCAGTGCTTGGAAGGCTGAGGCAGGAGGATCGGTGCAAGCTTGAGACCAGCCTGGGCTACAAAAGAGGCCTCAAGGTCAGTCTGAACTGCATAACAAGGCCCTGTCTCAAAAAGAAAAAAATAAATAAACAAAATAAATGAGACACACATAGGCCAACATCCTGTCTCCTTAGTGTAAGAGCCTCAAAGTAAATACAATCTGAAGGATATAATAGATACTGTAAAAAGCCAATGAATCTATCTATAGGAATGGAATTACTGAGATAAACAAAAGGACAGGAGAGGGGATGAGGGAAAAGGAAATATTTATGTGTGTATGCAGGATTTCTCAGACAATTGTATTGTGGATTTCTGCTGGTTTATGAAAAAAGAGTAATTAATGCTTTTTTTTTCTTTTTTTTTTTTTTTGCTTGCTCCGCTCACTTTCTCTCTTATTTTCTTATAACCATTTTCCTTCTTTCCAATTTTGCATGCATGTCTTTGGTAAGCTGAACAACTAAGCTGAAAACTCCTCTGCAGTACAGCTACTGTTGAACTCATGTTATTTTGTTTAGTGAAATTCTATCTAATTTCTAAATTTTTTGTTACTATTTTGTGTTCTGTTTAAGGAGTAAAACATTGGCCAGGGGTATAGGTTAGTGGCACAAGAACCAGCCTGGCATGCACAAGGTCCTGAGTTCAATTTCTAATACTAAATAAATAAATAAATAAATATAATATAATAAAAGAAGGCACAAGGGAGCTATGCAGTTTGCTATGTCCAGGAGCAGCTCTGGCAGTGTGGTTGCAGGGGAGAGCATCCTGTCATAGGAGGACAATTTCGATGGTGATGTCTTTGATGACGCTGAGGAGGGTAAAGGACTAGGTGACTGAGAAAATGCTGAGCAGGAGGAACAAGAGAATGTGGAGCGCCTCCTCTTCTGGAGAGTGAGCGCAGGCCAACCAGCAGGGAATCAACACCGCTACATGACCAAGTAGCAGCGAGCCCGTGTGTAGCGGACCTCGGCGCTCCCGAAAGCGGTCTGAGCCCCAGTGATGGAGAAGCTGCAGAATGAGACGGATCCGCTTGCAAGGAGCTCAGGGCCTGAACATTCCCCACCATCAAGCGCTGCCACCCATCTGAGCAGAGCTGTGCAGACACGATGTGGGTGAGCGCATCATCACCTGCTGTATCTGTTAATCTGAGCAACCAATTTTACGATAAAAACCGATAATATAGCAACCATTGTTGATCAGCTATTCTTGTTTTGAAAATCTCTAGCATATGTATTGTTCTTACCCTGTTTCTGTCTTTGTTTCGGATGTTTATCTTTGCTTTTGTTTTTACTTTTCAAAATGAAATAAAATAAAATCTAAGGAAGAAAAAGAGTTAAAGGGACAATAAAGAGCCATGAGTAAGCAAAAAACAAAACAGCCATGATTTCCTCTCTCAGCTTCAAGGTACAATTACACTCATTATGCCCAAAGCCTCTTACTCTTCTCCCTGATGTCTCCTCTCCAGCGAATCTCTCTCATTCACTCCATGTGGTTTGCTTCATCGCTTTTATTAAACTCTATGTCAAGGCAACATTTCTGTACTTTTCACAGACTGCTTATATGTGCCTTCCTATCTACAATTTTTGAATCAAGGACAACCTGGAAACACACTCACGAATACCATTTGGCCTGAAGGTTTCAGGCTCAAGGTTTTACTCACTTAGCTTCCTAGTGCTTTGAAATTTTTCTGAAGCAATCATCTTGAACCAGAACAACTAATAGAAACAAGCCAACACCTACAGGGCAGGAAACCAAGTCTAGCAAATTGCTCACTTAAAAAAAAAAAAAAAATTGGTCGGGGGGAGGGGCTGGCCAATCCCACCCCTGGTTGTGCTGAGCCAGCTACTTCAACCGGACATGGTGGGGCACACCTGTAATCCCAGTGCTGGGAAGCTGAGACAGGAGCAACACTATGAGTCTGATCTGGGTAGTGAGACACTGTCCAAAATAAATAAACAAGCAGATAAATAAATAACTTTTAGAAGGTTAAAAAAAATAATAAAAATATTTTTCAGCAAGTAAAAAGAAGGTCAATCAGAAAAGTTATTTGGCAACTTGTATGAAAAAGAAAACTTCACGGGTGAGAACTTCCCATTCCTTATTAGTGGCCTTCGTGCAGACCCAGACCTAGAAACGTAGAGGCCGGAGCTGTGGGGAGGAAATAAAGGCCAAAGTCCACCAGCCCTTCCTTGGGATTTGGAAAAGCTGAGATTTCGGCATGCTTCCTAAGGCTCGCCTGAGTAGGAGATTATGCATGATGCCTCATACTTCCTCAGATTTCATCTCAAGGAGCAAAAATTTGTAACGTAACAGTTCTAAAACAAACTCTTCTTTGTTTATTCAATCATTTGTTTGTTTGTTAGCTTATTTGTACAGAGTCTCACTACACAACTCAGATTCCTAGTAATCTTCCTGTCTCAGGCGTGCGCCACCATGCCCAGTCTCAGTGGCCAGCATCGTGCACCTGGGGTCCAGGGATGGTGAGGTATGTGGTGCCAGGCATTGAACCCTGGGCTTTGCACGTAACAGGCAGGTGCTTGAACTGTAGAGCTATCTCCTCAGCCCCAGCTTCTTCTTTTATAGTAAAAGTTATGTTTCCGAATTTATATCTGTTGTTTTCCCTATGATTTACCTATTTTTTTCCTGTGCCTCTTTTCTCAAGAAGATAGACACAAGCCAGGCGTGGTGGCGCACACCTGTAATCCCAGCACTCGGGAGGCTGAGGCAGGAGGATCGGTGAGAGTTCGAGACCAGCCTGGGCTACAAAACTGAGCTCAAGGCCAGCCTGAACTGCATAGTGAGACCCTGTCTCAAAAAAGACAAAAAAAAAAAAAAAAAAAAAAAAAAAAAAAAAAAAAAAAAAAAAAAAAAAAAAAAAAAAAAAAAAAAAAAAAAAAAAAAAAAAAAAAAAAAAAGAAAGAAAAGAAGATAGACGCAAATTTCCATAGTCCAGCTGTATTTCCGAGTGAGTTTTCCTTTAGGTCCATCTTCTCTGAAATACCATCTTCATGTAAGGGAAGCATAAGCTTTGATTTTAAGTTGTCCGCCTTCACTTAAAATATGCAGGGCCTGAAGACACACAGTGAAGTGCATGCTGGTCTAAGCCTGCTGCCTCATCTTGTTTCCTTTAGCCAAGTTTTCTCTCATTAGCACCGTGTTCTGAAGGAAAGACCGCAGAATCTGCTCCATGTTCTGGCACCAGGGTTCCCAGGGTTTTAACAACTCCAAGGGGTTCCTTGAACAATGTATGGCAAGCTCTGTGATTTCGGTACATTCATAATTGAAAATTGGCTACCTTTGCCATTAGCACCAGGCCACTGGAGATGCGAAAACTGACTCTGAACTTCGCCATCGAATTTAATTCTGGGACGCTCCCCACCTCCTGAAAATCACTGTGTAGGGAAACAAACCAAGTTCTTCCATTTCTCCCTTCACTCTACTCACCTCTGATAAAAGAAAGGCTGCTGAATGTAAATGTTTTCGCATTTTTACAATATTTAAATTAATATTCAGTGCAGAATATGTACTTGTATGTAATATATTTTAATTCTCTTTCCCCCTCATGTCCTGCCCTCCTTTCAACCCCTTTTCTCAAAAAGATAGAGGCAAATTCTGTAGTCCACTCTATTTACAAAGCTTTCTATCCATTTTATCCCTTTCAATTTTTTTTCCTTTTCCCTTCCTTACTTTCCCATTCTCCCTCTCCCCTCTGGTTCCTCTTTCCTTCTGAACAATTTCTTCCTATTTTACAATATCTATTATAAATTTTGGTCTTATTTATTCTTCAGTGTCTCTCACCAGGGAGACAAATACCTGTCTAATTTATTTTACTTAAAAGATGACCTCACCATTCATGTATTTCCTTAGAAATGTCTCAAATTTTAAATTCTTTGGAGAATATACCTTGAAGAGGACCCTTGCACTAAACTAGAATTGAAATGGATCAATGATGTAAATATTAAAACAGAACAGAAGAGAGGAGAGAGGAGGAGAGAAAAGAGAGGAGAGAGGAAAGAGGAAAGAGGGGAGAGGAAAAAGGAGAGAGGAGAGAGGAAGAGGGAGAGGAGAGAGGAGAGAGGAAGAGAGAGAGGAGAGAGGAGAGAGGAGGGCAGGAGAGAGGAGAGAGAGACAGATGGGGAGAGAGAGAGAGAGAGAGAGAGAGAGAGAGAGAGAAGCAGTTTTCCTCAGCAGCCAAGGGAAACAGTCCTCTCCTTTTAAGGCAATAACTCTCATTGATGTGTCAAATTGGTCAAGCTCTTTGAATGAAAGTCCATTATTTGAGAAAAACTCAAGCACAGTCTCTAATGCTTTGTTTTTTGATGCAGTGGATGGGGCTTTCGCCCGCTTTTCCTCCACCAATATTTCGGCAGGAGAGGCCTCCCAGAGGCTACCCGGCTTCATCTCCCACGAACCCCATTAACAGCAGTGTCCTAAGAATACATTCCATTTTCTCAAAGTGTTGGAGTAGCAATATTATAAAACAAAAAGTTTCTGCAGATGGAGGGTGGTATTTCCACACTACAGAAATTGGTGTGGAGATTAAATCTGCTGGAAGTGAGAATAGGCAGAACTCTCTCCCTCTCTGTCTCTGTCTCTGTCTCTGTCTCTCTCTCAGTATTTTTAATTTTTTTCTTTTTTAAAAAAATACAAAATAGTAAAAAAAAAAAAAGGCATTAGAAACAATGCAAAACTTCATGAAATAAATTAATATGAATTCAACAATGGTTGTTGTATTGCATGATTGTATCTTCAAATGAGTTGTTTAGGTTGCCAAATAGGGTGTAAGCAAATTATTCATGAACAAAACCTTAACTACACAGTAAATGAGCATCTGACATGAAAATGTACTTCTCAAGAGAAAACATACAACGGCAAATAATTTTTAAAAATGTTCACCATCTCTGCTCATTTGAGACACAAAATGCAAACAACGCCAGGGTTTCACCTCACTCCCCAAAGAACAGATGGTATCAAAATAATCAGAAGATAACAAAATCGGTGGGCTGCGGGACAAAAGGAGCCGCTTACCACTGGTGGTGTGAGTACAGATTGGTACAATCACTGTGGAAATTGGTGTGGAGATTCCTCAGGAAGTTAAGTCTAGAGGTCCTGAGTTCGATCCCCAGTTCTGAAAATAAATAAATAAACCATATTAAGCAATAATGAAGTGCCACACACGTATCTTGTGTAGTATCATTTTGCACTCAGGAATATTAGTGACAAAAGCAAAAATACCTGCCAATCTTCTCCTCTAGCCAAGTAAATTTATGAATAAAATAGACCAAGCAGAAAGTGACATTTTAAAATTTTAGAAGATCACATTGAGGTTGAGGCATATTCAAATATGTGCAGAGAGAGAGTTCTACCAAAAATAGTTTTACATTTTCCAGCAATTGAATATTTATTGTAGGTCTCAATTGTTCACTTGATCTTTTTGATAATCTTATTCATCTGGGCAAACATCATCCAAAAGAAAAGACAGCTATTCTTTGGTATTCATGGATGATTGACTCACAGATACACACACACACACACACACACACACACACACACACACACACACCACAGATGCCAGAAGAATTTGCAGAAGCCCAAGAACCTTGAATCTCTTAAGCATTTATGCATAACCTAAAGCATACCCTCCCATACACACCGTCTCTAGATGACTTGTAATACCCAGCAGAGTGTAGTTGCTATGTAAATATTTGTTTACTGTATTATTTCAGGAACAATAACAAAAACCTATGTTTGTTTAGTAGAAGCATGATTATTTTTCTCTGGACATTTTCTTTTTTTAACGTGTTTGGTACAGGGTCTCACTACACAGATCGGACTCATGGTGATCCTCCTGTTCTCAGCCTCCAGCCGTAGTATTATGCGCTACTTTGCCCAGACTTGGTCGCTGGTGCAGCGCCCCATGGGGGGTGGGCCCAGCTCCATGGCTAGATGCCGTATGCACGTGCACCCATGGATATGAAGGGCCAACCCTAGAGAAAGCTTCTGTCATTGCACAAGGTATCCTAGGGTGATTTCAGGTCAATCCACATTCTACAGAAGCACACTTGGCTAAATTCTCTCTCCCAGCTCTTCCTCTCCTTGTCCTCCTCTTTCTCCTCTCCCTCTATTAATTTGGACCTTTCATTAGAACTTAAATAAATGGAATAATACAGTATATTTCCTTTTGAGTGTATTTTCACTCAGCGTAATGTTTGTGAGATCATTTTACTTTGTTGGCTTTATCACATCTTTTTATTGCCTTACTGCATAAATAAGTAATCGTGTGCTCATATTTTCATTGATGAGCATTCGTTCTTTCCCTTCTTGGTTGTTGTGAAAAGGGGTCTTATTAATATTTTGGAAAAAGATGTTGTGTGGATGCATGTTCTTAGTGTTCTCGTGTAAATACCTAGGAGTGGAGTTATCAGGCTAAGAATAAGGACAGGTAGGGGCCGGTGAGACAGCTCAGGGCCTAAAGCACCTCAACAGGCAAGCTTAGGGAGGCCCAGGGACCAAGGATCAAGCCCCAGTTCCACACGTCATGCCAGCTCCGCCCCCAGGGCATACACCCAACACACCCTCTGGGTGCAGTGGCATACACCTATAATCCCAGTACTGGGGAAGCTGAAAACAGGAGCCTCACTGTGAGTCTGAGCTGCATTGTGAGACCCTGTCACAGCCAAATACATTTTAAAAAAATAAGAATAAAGACAGGAATAACTTTAAACAATAGCGCCAAACAGTTTTCCTACATTATTGGGCTATTTTTACCAGCTATGTTCCGTGTGTTCCACAGCCTTATAAATACATTGTATTAGCAGTCTTTTCACAAAAGTGAAGCTAGTGGTTATAAATAATGTTTCATTATAGATTAACTTTATTTTTTCCTTGTGACTAGTGATGCTGAATGAATGTTATATTTATTGGTCTTGTGAGAAAAACATACTCAAGTCTTTTGACTCTTTTTGTTTAACACGTTGCTTTTTACTTTGTTTTATATGCGTTCTTTATACGATTCAGATCATGTTGTTTTGTGTTCTGTATCTGTTAGCAAGATGTTTTCATAGTCTGCAACTTGCATTGATGTGTTTAATTATGTGATAAAAATATTTCAATTTGGGTTAATTTTATTAATTTTCTTTTTAGCATTAGAAAATTTTTCTCACTTTGGTCCCATAATAGTTTCATGTTAAAAACTAGATTAAAATTTAGTTGTTCATATATAAAAACAGTTGGTCCTGTGTTCTGTGTAGTTGGCTTAATTCATTTTTCTAGCTCGTCAGTAATTTCACATTGTCCTGATTATTGTGACTTCCTGTAAGTTTTGAAATTGAGTAATAGTAACCTTCTACTTCTTTTCCAAAGAATTTTAGGTTACTATTGATTTGGCACATTCCGTACAAATTTTAGAAGCAACTTGTCAACATCATTTTTTTTTTTCAAAAATAAAACAAGGGCCAGTGAGATGCATTAGTGTTCTAAAGCACCTGCTTAAGGAAGCTGAGGCAAACACAGGAACTACAGTTGGGTCCCACAAAAAATAAAATAAAATAAAATAAGCCACACATGTGCACTACACACACACACAAACACTCATTGCTGAGATTTCAGTGGTGCTATAATTACACCAGGCCTAAATTTAAATAGAATCAATCCTTGATGCTTTTGATGTATAAATAAGTATATCCTTCCATATATCTAAATCTTCTTTAATTTTTCCCAAATGTGTTTTCTAATTTTACTGTGCAAAGTTCAACAATTTATGACAAACTATCATTTCAATGCTATTATAAGTTATATTATAAACCATATTTTCTCATTTTACTTTCCAACTATTAATAGACATCACATAAAATACAACTGAGCACTATCTTTTGATTTTATCTTGTATCGTACAAGGACATAAGTTCATTCATTGGTTCTAGGGGCTCTGCACGTTTCTCTGGCTTTCCTACCTAGGCAAGAATGTTTATCATGAATAAAAGCAGTTTTGTATCTTCCTGTCTCTGTTATTTATTTTTTCTATTTCATTTCAGGGCTAGACTCTTCACTGCAACTCTGAATAGAAATGATAAGGGAGAAAATTTTTATCTTCTACCCATTTAAAGGAGAACAGATTAACAACATAAGTGATCATCTTAATTATACATGTTTATTACGTGGCTTGTAATGGGCAGAAGAAGTTCCTTCTATTCCTAGTTCCCTGAGGGATTTAATTGCGAAATTAGTGTTAGATTTTATCAAATATTGAAATGATCACATGCATTTTTTAGTTTATTGATATGGTCAATAATATTCAGTTGTTGATTTTCAAATTTAAGAAATCTTACATTCCTGAAATAAATTTCACTTGTTGGTAATGTATTCTCTGTGATTTCTATTCTTGGATTTCACCTGATAAATTTTTTGAAATTTCCTTGTAGTTTGCTTTCCTTGTAATGTATTTGTCTGACTAAGGTAATAGAGAAACACTATCCTCAGAAAGTGTTGGAAAGCACTCCTTACCTTTCGATGGGCAAGAATAATTGGTATACAGTTTGCATCATTTTGGATTATCTTTCATTGGATTTAATTTGTTATTCTTAGGGTGTTTGTTTTGTTTGTTTTTTGGTTTTTGTTTTGTTTTGTTTTGCTTTTTGCATTTAGGACAGGATCTACATAGTCTCACTATGGAGATCAGACTTGTGGTGATCCTCCTGTTTTCAGCCTTCCAAGCGCTGGGATTATAGGTACGCACCTCCATGCCCAGTCTCAATCACTATCTCAGTGCTCCCTGGAGACAGGGGCTGCGCAGCAGGCTGGGGATCGAACCCCGGCTGCTGTGCTCTGCCTAAGCAGGTGCTTTAGTCTGTTGAACTACCTGGCCGCCCTTGTTATTCTTAGTTTTGAAAGCTGATGTTATTTATTTGTAAAAGCTTTGTTAACTAATAGGAATTTGCTATAAATTTCTCTTTAGGTGATGCCTTATTTATTTTATAAATTTTGGTGCATTTTAAACTTATTGGTAGTATCCTTATAAATTGCAGTGTCTTTTTTTCTATCTGCCCTTTACTTTCCCAGAGAGCTTCTCCAGCTTGTTCTCAGGTCCAAAAACTCCTGGCTCCCAAGCCCATCATACTAGTAGGTAGAATGTCAGTGTGTCAATTAGAAGAGAAAGACAGGAACAATCCATCCAAGCACCAAGACTGGCTCACTTTACATTTTGAGTTCATCTATCTGCAATCAGGAGTTGCATAGCCAGAAACAGCATTTTTCAATAAAAATGGTTAGAATCTTTCTCTTGACTGTACTCAGTGTCTTGAGTAAAGACAGAATCCTTTACTTAATATTTTTCTTTTTGCTCTGGAAATTAAACCCAGAAACCTTTGCCCTGACGTTCAGTCCCAAGCCCTTTAAATTCTATTTTGAACTTTTGAGACAGGTTTTCACTAAATTGCTGTATTGTCGAGGTTTCACTCTCTGTGAGTGCTGGGATTACAACTGTGTATTTGCATGCCTAGCTGCCTTAATTTGAACCTGGAAGGCATGTCGTGATTATATTTTTCTAGTAAAATTCCAACATCTAGCAAACATCTAACTCCTGTTCTTGTGTTAAATCCCTTAGAGTTATTTGCATCTCTACCAATTCTTTCCCATGCGAAAGCATTTACATACATAGCCAAAAGAAGAGCCAAAGTTTCATCTCTCCACATTCGCTTTGCTTATATTGTAATCAGCTATGATTTGATCTATTTCTTAGAACCAAGCATATCTCAAGACACAGTAGACAAGTCAGGCATGGGGGCACATGCCTGTAATCCCAGCACTTGGGAGGCTGAGGCAGGAGATCAGTGTAAGTTCAAGACCATCAGGCTACAAAAGTGATCTCAAGGCCAGCCTGAACTACATCATGAGACCCTGTCTCAAAAAGACAGCATATATATATTAATTATACTTCCCTGTGCACCCCAACTTATCCTTTCTTATACTGAACAGTAGAAGTTTCCATTTCAGAACAGACACATAAGAAGGGTGGCTATGACAAAACAAATATGAGCTCACCCCACCAGTCGGCCCTGTGCAGCCTTCAGGAAGCAAATTTACTTTCATTAGTAATGGCTTGCAGTCTCAGAATCATAGGTTTCCTTTTTCAGGTTGCAGTTGTTCTTGGCTTCTGGAAAAGAGAAGCATTTCTTATTCTATTCGGCCAGCTGATGGAATTTGCTCTCAGATTTGGCAATAGTAGACTGTCCTTTTTTTCTCTTAATTTTGTTGTCATGTTTTTGTGTATGTTTTTCCTGTGTGCTAATAGGAATCTTATGTGTGTGGGGGGAGGGGTATACTGTGTTATAGGGTAGGGTCTTAAATTTGAAAGTCATCAGAATCCTTCTTGGTTGTCACTGAGGCTCTCATTCATTCATTCATTCATTCATTTCACATTTATCTGTCAACAGCCACCAGCATAACATTTGACTTTATGACCCTTCTGTACTCATACCTTCAGTGCAAACCATAATTAATCACTCCCTCTGAGTAAGTCAGCCTCAAGCCTTTTCTCTCCAACTTATGACTGCCGAACTTCTACTGAGTAAACACACCCTCCGAAGTCATGTCACCAAAATCAGAGAAAGCAGACGCAGTCCATAGCTCTTGAGTAGGAGAAAACATGGCGTGTTCTGTCTTGCTTTCTTCTGATTACTTCTGTGGCCATTGAGCACATTTCAGCATTGCCACTAGAGATTCATAACCATCTCTATGAGATGTGGAAGGAGCCAGCACTGGGGACTCCAAAGCACAGTGAATGAAGATTTGCAATGCTCAGGCTAATCCGTGTTACTAATAAGGTGTGTGCCCTACGTTAAATCACTTAATTCCCTTGGATCTCAGTTTCTTCACCTGTGAAATCTATGACTTTCAACCCTCATTCTACAATGAAAGAAATGTTGTGCAAGTGTTCACGGGATGAAATTCATCAATAAGGTGCATTAGGTTTCCACTTATACCACGTATTGCCAAACCTTGTGCCTTATGTAACTCTCAACTTTAAGCTCAACCCTTTGCTTAATTTTTGTATTCAGAGCTTTTTCCATTATAACCTTGGGTGTAACTGTGGTTACTGGATTTTTTTTTCTTGACTTTTTGGATCAGTCATTGCCTTATTTCATTTTCTTTTTTTTTTTTTATTAAAGAATTTATTTTATTTTATTTATTTATTTATTTATTGCTTCAGAACCTTTATTTGTTTATTCACTTATTTTTATGGCCAGCTCAGCCCACCCCGAGGGCAGGGCTGGTGCAGCATGTGGTGCCAGGGATCGAACCGCGGTCCCTGAAGCCGCCCAAGCTTTCCCAAGAAGGGGCTTTAGACCACTGAGCCATCCCGCCTAATTTCCTGTACATGTGACCCATGTGTCACTTAATAGCTCATACTAAATGTAAGTTCTGCGGATGATATCTTTGAATGTGTGTCTTGTGAGTGAAGTTCTCTGGACAATGGAATATGTGCATTGTCTAAGTTTAAGCCCCAATACGAATTACCTTAGATTAGGAGGCTTAAGCATGAACACTTACTTCTCACAATTCATTTATTTATTTATTTATTTATTTATTTATTTATTTATTTATTTGTAAGGGTCTACAAAGTCTCACTATGTAGGTCAGACTCCTAGGGATCCGCCTGTGTTCAGCCTCCCAAACAGCTTGGGTTTACAGGCATTCAGCACCACACCCAGTCTCAATTGCTGTCTCGGTGAGCCCTAGGGGCAGGGCTGGCATGGCAGGCCAAGGATTGAACCCTGGCCCCTCTCTCTGACTAAGCAGGCACTTTAATCCAATGAGCTATTTGGCCAGCTCATCACAGTTCTAAGAGATAGAAAAATCAGGATCTTTGTTGCTGACAACCAACATTCTACAACCTTCTTTCCTTCCTTTAAAAACTATATTTATTTATATGTATGTATCATAGATATAAAGGTAAAAGAAAGGTAGAGTATTCTGGTAGAAGGTGTCCATATCAAGGAGTCGGGACTAGTTGTGTGCAATGTTTCTGTTACTGTGGCAAGAACTCAGTACCTTTGCACATATGAAATCCAGTGTATGACATTTTGGTGACTCTATGAATTAAACACAGTATCACTTGAAACCACCATGACACAATTTAGAAACAGCTAATGCTTTAATACTTTGGGAGGATATACATATGCTATAGAAGAAAGGAGTTACATTCTACACATTAAAGGTATTGTTCCCAATGTTTAGAATAAGAGGACTGGATTTTTATTTGCACTGGGCTTACAAATTTTGAACATTTTCCACCCCACCTCTACCACATATAAGATAGATCTCACCTTTTACCCTAGTTGAGCTTAAATAAATAAATAAATAAATAAATAAATAAATAAATAAATGAATGAATAATTTTAGAAAAGCCCTGCTTGCACTTTATCAGTCATTCCAGGATCCACAACTATAGTCATTCTGATGAAACCCTGGTAACCACCTGCTGGTTAGAATCCAAATTAGATCTTTAACACCTGACAGACATGTCCCTCACCTGGTGACCATCCTACTTTCAACTTCTGAGCCTCTGTGTCATTTGCATACATTTATGACATCTGCGTGGTCACTAGCTCTTGGCCTTCATCCTGTTTTTTTCCTGGCAGCTGGATTCAAATGTTGATGTGTACAGAAGCACAGCTGGAAAGGCTCAGTCATTCTTGAGAGCTGAATCTATTTTGTATTTTATGAAAGATGACATAACCAAAGGGAAAAAAAATCAGATGTTACTGATTTTAAGCACACCAGATTTCACAAACTTTCCAATATTCAGATCATGACATCTCATCCAATTAGCAATGAGTGAACCATAAAGTACATGACAATGTACAACATGTATCACTTGTAAATGAGCAACGTAATATGTAGGAAGGACACATAACTGGCCTCTCCAGTGCAACTGATTAGTCTCAGAATTGGGACACAGGTCGAGATCTATTTTCTACTATATTTTTTAATACAGGTGAGGTTTTTGAGTGGTATCATAATGTAAAATTACGATTCCCCCAGGTATACATGCCTAAAGGCATGCCTATCACTTTGGAGTGCTGTTCACCAGACAAATGCAACCACCCGTAACATGTATGGTCGCGTGTATTCCTCCCGCCAGCCCACCAACTTTTGCCATCAGAGAAACAGTGAAGAGTCACGGCGCCAGGGTCAGCTGAGTTATGTCAGAAATGAAGAATTTCCAGGTCCCATTTGCCGCCGACAGAATCAGAAGTTGCATGGTCATAGACTCCCATGATGAGCTGAAAGAACTTTAAGGTTTGAGAAGCTTCAAATTCAATTTAAAATGCTGTATAAATGGGGGGGGGGGCAGAGTGAGAAGAAGAAAGAAAAAGGGAAATGCCATACACAGAAAACATTGATTCCGTGTTCAATTGTATGTTTAGTATGAAGCCAGGGACTTTATTCCATTGTCTCCTTTACTCACTTTTCTTCTTTTTTTAAAAGCTTTTGTTGCTATTGGTATTATTATACTGAAGAGCTGCATGAGACAGAACGCTTGGCAGCATTCCCACAATCCTCAGCATGTGGGAATAGCAAGTAATAAAGTGTTAGCCTCTGCCAACTGGTGGTTCCCTGTGAAACGTCTCTGTTAACAACCAGCACTGCTGCTAGCAGCCATCAGAGCAAAGCGGCAAATCTGTTCCTCTCTCCGGTGTGGAAAACACCCCTGAAAAAGTCACCTAATTACTTGATTAAGACGTATCAATCCTGAAAATTGTTGATCTAGAACACTGAATCTCTGACACTCGGTTCATTCTTGATTAAATACAATAGTTCCAAACTGCCTCTTGTGTGCTACCTACGATACTGTGTGAGCTGGAGAGAAACCTAACAGTGGAAACTTTTCATGGGGGAGAATAAAAAAAAAATAAGTTTTGGGCCAAATCTTTTTAACTCTTTCAATAGGGCCCTTCAATAAGGTGTTACTTAGTGTGAGCTCTGCTGATGGTATCTTTGAATTTGTGTTTTGTGAGTGAAGTTCTCTGGACAATAGAATATGTGTATCATCTTAGTTTAAGCCCCAATACAAATTGCCTTAGATTAGGAGACTTAAGCATGAGCACTTCTCACGGTTCTTATATATTTATTTATTTATTTATTCATTCATTCATTCATTTATTTGTAAGGGTCTACAAGGTCTCACTATGTAGGTCAGACTCCTAGGGATCCGCCTGTGTTCAGTCTCCCAAAGAGCTGGGATTGCAGGCATGCAGCACCACCATACCCAGTCTCAATTGCTCTCTCAGTGAATTTGTAGGTCCAGAGCTCCTACTTGGAAAAATGGACAGTCTTACAAAGACTAGGGCTTTCTTCAATCTCTGGCAATTCTTGAGAAAATAATTATTTTAAAAAAATACTGAGGATCTTCCCCAACCTGAAGATTCAAAATCATTGCCCACCCCAGCTCTATTTAAGTGAACTGCACCGTCTCACCCTCATCTCTTTTCAGGGTTTTCCCTGCAATGTGCGGCTCATCTGCTTCAGGCTCACCTGAGGCAGGAGTGGATCCAATTTACAGACAAACCACTTCTCTGATTATCGTACCACACCATCACCTTAGAAGCATTGGATGGTCCACTTCAGCGGTTCCCAGCACTAAAATGTGATCCTTAGCAAGAACATTTTTCTAAAGTTTGAGTTGCCCTTTAAAGCTAAAGTGAGGGATAAGGAGAATAAAATAGTACTCCAAGATATATTGTGTCTCAGATTTTTTAAAAGCCTTTCATGCTTCAACTAAAATGAAAGGAACTTTTCCTGTCAAAATCAGCCTGTTTATTTTAAAAAACAAAGAAAATTGGCTTAGATTATAAAACTCTGGTTGACCTTCAAGTAGGGCTATTTACCATAACTCTCCAGTTTCTTCTGCATAACACCTAGCTGTTAGCATGGATATAAAACCAGAAGATTCTTTAGAATGATCCCAGCCTTCTTTCAATTTTTCTGAGCCAGGTAAAATGACAGTATTATCTGGGACTGCACATACTTGAGATAAGTAACCCTGCTTAGCTCAATTCCCAAAAGCCCCATGTCCAAGCTGTTGAACTGATCTCAGGTTTTAAAAAGGTGTGAGTCTGTTTGTTGTTTCCGTAGTTAAAGGACTAGATTCCATAGTGAGAATACATCTTTGACATCACATGTATGCAAATTAGTTTCAGATAACAAAAAAAAAAAAAAGCGGTACAAGCTAGAATAACTCCCACTTTTTGCCCAAGTAGTAGGTAGAATTTCCAGCATAAAGTAACTGTTACCCTGTTCTAGATGGAAATAGTACTTTATTACATAAATGTCTACTATATCTTGATCATCATTCATCTAAAAGCTTCTAAGAAGTTCTAAAGTTTCAAGTATCATAAGGCTTCAAGTATTGTATGCTGTTAGCATAATCTGGGCTCTTTAATATGGGGAAAAAAACCCACCTTTTTCTAAAATTTGCAAAGTACGTCAAATACCTAACATGTATTTCCTAACGTGCCTTTGATGGCATTCAGAAAATCAGTCATGGCACATAAGTTGCTAGACACATGCATAGCCATCTTTTGAAGTAATTTCTATAGTTGAAGCAATTCTATCATGTCCTAGAATGGAACGCAAGGCACATCACCATTTTCTCCTGTGGTTCAGAAAAACAAAAACAAACAAAACAAAAGAGTATCATTCAAGCCGGGCATGGTGGCGCACACCTGTAATCCCAGCAATTGGGAGGCTGAGGCAGGAGGATCGGTGTGAGTTCGAGACCAGCCTGGGCTACAAAAGTGAGTTCAAGGCCAGCATGAACTGCATAGCAAGACCCTGTCTCAAAAAGACAAAAAAAAAAAAAAAAAAAAAAAAGAGTATCATATCTCACCATTCATAGGCCCCACTGCAGAATCTAGTCTGCCAAATAGGTCAGTGGACTTAAAAGCACCTTCAAGCAGGCAAAGGGGTCGGGGTTAGATCCCCACTTGCTGTGCCAGCCCCACCCCTGGGGTGCACTAAAACAGCAATTGAGACTGGGAGTGGAGGCTCACGCCTGTAATTCCAGCTCTTGGGAGGCTGTAAATAAGTGGATCAGGAGTCCCTCCTGAACCACTGAACACCCTGTAGACCTTTCTCTAAGCTACAAAAAAGAAAAAAAAAAAAAAGACTGTCATCTCTTGTAGTTGCTTTTTGCAACATTAATGATAATGACACTTTTCCTGATCATTCCGAAGAATGCTATCTGATAACCACAAAAGGAAACACACTAGAGAGCTCTATGCTGTGGTGAGAAATTACTGATATTTCTGAAACAATAAAAACAGCGTTAAGATTTTAAAAACTGCATCTACCTGGTACCACAAAAAGAAAAACAAACAAACAAACAAAAACCTGCATGTGGCTGTCTCTTCACATTTTTAAATTTTCTAAGACTTTTATTTTTTAAAGAAAGTACAAAATAGTATTAATAAAGTAATATGAATTTCACGTTTATTGTAATGCATAGTGTTGTCTTCCAGCCAGTTCTTCATATTACCAGATATATGCATGTAAAGTTGGAAGAAAGAATATACATGAAATTAAGAAGAGTAAAAGAAGAAACAATTTTAAAAGGTGAAAAACAAGGGCAAGTCGAAGCAAGACCTGTATAACAAAGCATTCATTTTTTTTTTTTTTTTTTGTATCTTCCAGGGTCAAATCCCCTCAGGATTAAGTTTGGGACCATAGACAGTACTTTGTATAACCACCCAGTAAGAAAAAAAAAAAAGTGTTTAATTACAATGCATGAAATGCAGAGCTAGATTGGTGAGATGAGGTTTAGGAGGCTTAGATTCAATAGCCTCCAACATTACAAGCTTCACTGGTGGCCCACTGCAATTGCAGAACATTTGACTGTGTATGTATCTGCTTCCTCTTAGTCCAAAGAGAAGTATATTCTTTTCCTTTTTTTTTTTTTTCTTTCTAAGCAACATCAATAAAGAGGTGGGTCATGCCCACATACTGCACTCTGTAGAACAATTGTGAGGACAATATGCAGTATGTCAACTTTCAAAAAAAAACAGAAAGGGGAAAAGAAAAAAAAGTAATGTTGATTTAAAAGTGCTAATGTTTAATTGTTTGATCAATCTTATATACCTATATGTATTAATCTAAACTGATCTAATGATGAAAATATGTAATATAACCATTGTTAAATTTAAACAATAAAAATATTTTTTTTTTTAAAGGTGAAAAACAGGGTCTGGGGAGATAGCTCAGGGGCACAAGTGCCTGCCTGGCAAGTGCAAGGTCCTGAATATGATCCCTGGTTCTGAAAAAAAAAAAAAAAAAGGAGAAAAGCAAGTTAAGCATTGTTTGCTCCTTTCCATAGACCAGCAAAAATGCACAGCACAGTTGTCCAATCCATCCTGCCTACATACGTAGATAAATCTCTTTCCCCATCCCCTGTCCTGTCCTCTTGAGGACAGCTCAGCAACTCTTTCCTTTTGAATAAGTCTATTTCCTTTTCTATCTATTGTACCCTTTAGATTCCATTTTCTTGTTCAACTTCTCACACTAAGGAGACAATACAATGTTTGCACATGTGAGTATTGTTGAGCTACAAAGCAGGATAAATTTGAGACTTTTGTAAGTGAGTGGATGCAACTAGAGATCATACTTCTAAGTGAAATAAGCCAGACCCGCATGTCTCTCCAGATTAAAGGTTTTAGCGGATCTCAGGAGTTTCTCATGTTGAAATTTGTGCTGTTGTGCTTCCCCATTGGGTATGGAGTGAGAATTAACCACTTCCACTGTAAAAGTTGTCCACGACATTCCTGGAAAGGTTTTGAGTTTTCTTTATTCTTTCGTTGTTGTTGTTATGTTCTTTGGTTACGTGTACACCTGTTCTAGTAGAAGATAATTTCTAGTAAAAGAGCAAGGTGCATGAAGTGGAATCCATGTGTATCCCTTTGGAATAAAGAAGCATCTTGAGTGTCCTGAGAAGTTCAAGTCCTAGAAAAGCACTCTTATACAGAAGCAGGGAAAGAGCCCTTAGAAAACTACTACATTTCAAAATGCTTATTTCCTTCTCTGTGGCTATCTTCTTAATTCTCTGAGTATATCTGTGGTCTAGGAGTAATGTTAATCCTCAGAACTCCATCTTCTGCTTCCCTGTCTTCTACTTGCTCATTTTAGAAAAATTGAATATACCTTCATGATAGGTTTTTAAATTTATCATGCCCAGCTGTACATCAATGACTCCGTTCTCTCCAATAGACATTGACTTTTCTTTACGCTGTGGTCAATGTTCAGGTGCTTCGTTCATACCATGTTGGAAGCCGATCTTGAAACACCAGTGCCCTTTAGCCTTTACTTATTCCCTGTTTTCAAGAGATGGTGGAGAGGACAGGAAGGGATAAGAAAGAATTAATGTATTTTATTTACATGTACAAACTGTCTATGAGAAAAAGAGTCACTATATACCCAAGATGTATAACAATAAAATTGAAAAAAACTAAAATATCTACAACCTTTATAAAAAATTCAGTATCTCTAATCCACAATCTGAAATAGGACCTTGACATCCTATTTCTTTCACTGGACTCAAGCCATCTGAATACAATAACTCTATTTTATTGATTTTTATATATACAATGTCTATCAAAATATAAGAAGCATAAGTGTTTAATAGAAATATGACCAATAGATTAATAAATCTTTGGCACATTATTTTCCACTGCTCTTATTATCTATGCAGTTCCACATTTCGTAGTTTTATTCCAGTAGCAGCGCTGGAACTCCTCTTCTCATATGTTTTCTACTGCCTCTCGCAAGGACTTTTCATTTATCAATTGCATCTTCTCAGAAAAGCCCATCCTCCACACTACCTGATGATTATAATTTCAAAATGAAAGAAGGGGTGGGCTGCTCTCTAGTGCTAATGCTTCTCTTGGTCCTCAAAGCTCTCACATGGTCTTAGGGTTCAACTTCTGACCACCTGCCATTTCTCCATTACGAGCCTTATGCTCTCCCCAGTTGGACTTAGTCGCATTGCCAAATTCAATGTTTGCTCTTCAATTTCCCATTGACTTACTCACTGTCTTTTCGGAGCTTTGTCTAGGATGCTCTTCCCTATCCTTGTATTGTGACTGTACAAATCCATGCCATCTCTTCTGTGAGATTTTCTCTGCTTCCTGCTGCTTCTTCCTGTCATATTTGCCCATTGCCTTTCGCTCAGCATTCTCTCAAATACATTTCCTTTTCATCTCCCCTCTACTCTGCTGCGACAGTGGGAGCATCTTTTTTAAATTTATTTTTATTATTATTATTTTTACAATAGTTAATACATTGCATAATGTTGTCTTCATCATAGTTGTTCAGAGTACAAGATGCAGAGATGATTTCTTGTCTAAAACTCAGCAGTACAGATCTTTCTTTTCATTATACAAAGAGAAAGCAGCTGTATATTTAGTCCAATAGTCCGTAACAGTAGTGGATTATCAGCTCATCTGGCATTATCAGGGGCTCTTGACTTTAGCCTTTTACGTCTCAAAGAGGAATCATGCTGGACTCACTGTTACTGCCCCACTGTTCAGAGCGTAGCACATAGTGGCTGTCCTGTGTAAGTTACAAAGTGAGTCCTTCCCTGGAATATTGAGAATAAAAACACTAACTCTGAATTTAATCCAAAGTGGATGCATGGAAGCATGATTGCATGAAAATCCATATAGCCTGTATTGGTCAGAGTTTTACTAGAGGAACAGAATAGATATAATATAAGGAATGGATATTAACACCAAATATACAATCTATAGGAAGTTGTAAGATTGGCTTACAATAGCCACAGAGTCAGATGAGGAAGCGCACACAGGGCGTCTGCACACTCCGAACTGAAGAATTCAATCCCGGGGCTTGGACTTCACTGCAGCACTCCGTGTAAGTCTCTGTCGGCTGACGGGTCTGTAATGGAGGACTGAAGTGTCTGTAGATGGAGGCTGAAGAGTCTGCGGCGGAAGGCAAGAGATCTAAGCCGGAGGCCGAAGAGTCTGCGCTGCAAGCCAGACGATGAAGTCCAGTCTGAATGCGAAGACCGAAGCTTCTCCGACGAAGTGAAGTGTTGACTCCTCCTTCAGCCCTTTAAAAAGTCTTTTTGTGCTCAGTCATTCTGACGTGGACTCATTGCGCCCTAGGGTGGAACCAATCATACCCCAGGACGGG
>PVJA010019174.1:0-38802 GCA_004027025.1 Myocastor coypus | reverse complement strand
AAAAAAAAAAAAAAAAAAAAAAAAAAAAAAAAAAAAAAAAAAAAAAATTCTAAAACTTTTTGGTCATCCTTTGAGAACAACTGCTGGTGCTGTTACGGAAACATGGGACTGACAGCCAGGCATGCATCTCTGCAACCTCAGCACCCAAAAGACTGAGCCAGGAGAATTAGTAGTTCAAGCCCAGCCTGGCTTACATGGTGAGTTCAAGTACAGCCTGGACTACATTAACAAGACCCTCAAATAAAACAGTGACAAAAAATAGGGGAAAAAATAGAAAAGGAAAGTCCAGGCTGAGTCATGCATGTTTTCATGAAGGCAGGTGAAGCTAGCCTTTACTAAAGCAAAATTGATCTTTTTTAAAATCTAAATTAGAAGAAAACTATACTAAACAATTAGAGTAGAGGATTATTGTCACTGGTGTGTTAAAGCTGAAAGCTGGTAAAGCTATAGACTCTAAAACTGGTTCCCTGCACATTCTTTCTAAGATGGCTAAGCTGGGAGTTGTGGCCCATGACTGTAATTCCAGCTACTCGGGAGGCTGAGGCAAGGGGACAGCAAGTCCCAGGACAGCCTAGGCAAGTTAGCAAGACCTTTTCTCAAGATGAAAGAATGAATCTGGTGATGTAGCTCAGTGCTCCCTGGATTCAAACCCCAGTACTACAAAAAATAAACTCATTAATTAAAATACGATAGTAATAAAGAAAAATTAACTGAAGCCTGTAATAAATTAAAAGAATATTTTAGAAAGCACTAAGGAGGCTTTGCCAATTGCTAATCCTTTAAGTTTATTTATCCAAATCCTCCCTTTTGCTCCAAAACCTAAACAGCAAGAGAAAGTGACCATAACTCACCAAGTGAAGCCAGAACAGAAAATGCTTTCTTTTCCCTAATGTTTAAAGTCAGTGATGGGGCCAGCCAGAAAGCTCAGCAGACTAATCTCCTTCTTAGACAGATGCAGGGACCAGGGTTCAATCCCCAACATGCCATGCCAGCCCCACCCCAAGGACACACTAAGCTGGCGATAGAGACTGGACATGGTGGTGTGCGCCTGTCACCCCAGCTCTTGGGAGGCTGAAAGCAGGCGGATCACTACAAGTCTGATCTATGTAGTCGGACCCTGTAGACTCTGTAGACCCTGTACTAAATATATTAAAGAATAATAAATGAAGTCAGTGATGTAAGGAATAAGAGAAATTATTATTTCTTCTTTCCTTTTGACTCGGGGTCTCCTCATGTTGCCCAGGGTGGCTTGAATTTCTGGCTTGAATTTCCTGTGGCAGTGAACAGCCATCTTGGGTTGAGCAGTCATCTTAAAACAAAACCATGACGCAGCCCTGCTGACTGGTTGCACACACCACGCTGTGCAGAATGTTAGGCCTAGTGGTACGCCTCTGTAATCCCAGCTCTCGGGGAGGCTAAGGAAAAAAGACCTAAAGCTAAGTCCTGCCTATGCAATTTGGCTATGTAGTGAGCACATGTATCAGAATTTTAAAAGTAAGTGAAACTGGGGTGTAGGTTTGTGTGAAGATGCTGGATTTCAAACACACACACAAGTACCACCCTGCTCCCACACTCAGATCTCCTGTTTATGTTACATTTGCCACTTTACAGTGTAGCTATTAAATTTTCTTTGATTTTATCGGTAAATCCTTGTTGGCTCACATTACCCTCCTGCGCAGTGCTGTCCTGGGACCCTATACTGCCTTTCCTGACTCACTTCAAGAAGATCACGACAGGTAGCCAACTAGAGCAGTGTCACTAGAGCGGTGACAGCTGCCTGGGTAAGGACCTGGTAAGGACCAGCAGTTCTCAGGCTTGACGCTGCCTGCTGCCACCCTCAGGAGGACGATCCTGAGAGCTTGGCGACCCTTTGGTGGAAGGCTCTCCTTTCCTCAGCAGCTGCCTGTTGCCAGAGCACTCTGCAGTATGACCCAAATTCAACAGGTCAGGGTGTCTAACTAGCAAGTCAATATGGATAAAGAGCCACTTTCTTCAACCTGGGGTGCCCACACTTCCGGTATCTCGTGGCTTCTGCCTATTCTTCCCTTTCTGGTGCTCTCCACCACTGCTTTCTTCATGGTGGTGAATCCAACTCTGCTCCTTTGTTATGGTTTGTGTATGGTGCCCCCCCCAAGCCTCATGCAATCAAGGGGAGTTTCTGGAGTTCCTGATTGATTACTGTGTGTGTGGGTGCTGTACCTGCCCCGGGGCAGGTAATTTGTGTTACAGTGTAAGGAGGGGAGAGAGGCTAGCTAGCTGCCTGGGCTGCTGCCGCTCCTTCCTTACTCTCTTGCTCTTGGCCATGGCCCTAAGCAGTTGCCCTCTGCCATGTGCCCCTCTGCTTTGGAGCCATCTGAGTTTGGACTGATGCCTCCAGTAACTGAGCTAAATAAATCTGTCCTTCCCTAACTTTGGGTATTAGGTGTTTGTTCCAGCAAGGAAAGAAGAGTAACTTGGATATCTCCCTTGGAGGCGGTTTGGAGCAACCACACAGAAGGCTTAGTCCACATAGCATTGCCTGAAGTCCTTAGTCTTGGTGTGATGACCCAGTCCAGAGTCCAACTTGGTTCTTTTGTAAACAAAATAGAGGGTCCATTACCCTCAAAGGAAGTTTTTTTGGACCAATGGTACACCGTGGGGCTTGCAGTGTCTATTCTTTCTGATTCACCTCTTGGATACATATGCAAAAACTGGTCAAAATTATATCCTTGTGCTCTCCAAATAAAGTGGTTTATTCAGTGTCTTTGGCCTTAATACAAGCTCCTCGACCAAGAAGTCTGGGCTCTCCGCTGCACCCTAAACTCTAACACCATCCTGCATTTTGATCTTTTCTACTGCAGGATGATCTGGGGAGGACTCAGAAGTGCCTTATATTCAGACCTTCGTGGCCTTACTACAGGATCCCCAGTTGAGACACATTGCTACGGGGGCTTTTCTAGTCCCTCTTTTCACAGCTGCTCTTTCTGGACTCTGGGTCCTGCTAGAATTATTGCATGTGCTCTTCTGCTCACCCCTTGGGCACGCTGTGCCCCTCCTTCTGGTGAATCACACCTCAGCTCCTTGGGTCCTAGTCTCCATCACTGGCTACAAAACACAGGCCTTGACATTAAATGAAAACCTCCTGCTTCTCCCTCTCCTTTATACTTAGGCTTAATGGACGTCAGCTCCCCTCTTAGCCCAGAGATCTAGTTTCTCAGTCACGCCGTCA
Organism: Myocastor coypus; assembly: GCA_004027025.1. NCBI lineage: Eukaryota > Metazoa > Chordata > Mammalia > Rodentia > Myocastoridae > Myocastor > Myocastor coypus. The sequence goes on along the minus strand of PVJA010019174.1, from coordinate 35,594 downwards.
AAGTAATTGTAATGAGTGGGCTTAGTTCATGTGCAGCTGAGCTTCAGTCCCAATGCCAACACTTCTCTTTGTTATACAAAGCTTCTTCCAGCCCCTCAAAGACAAATCTTGAACCTCTTCATGCTTCCCACATGTACCTTGCTGGTTAAAGCTCCATTCCTGCCCTTTCTTTGCCTCTGCCCTTTCATTTGATCAATTTGAGATGAATGGCTAAGTCTGTTCTTTTAGGACCCTTGGAATGAAGGCTTTTTCCTCAGAACATGAGTGACAAATTTAGCCAGCTGTGCCAGTAAATAAATAAATAAATAAATAAATAAATAAATAAATAAATAAAATGTAATGCCTGTGGGCCTTACGTGCTTGTAGCTAGTCACCACAAACAAGGAAGTATGATGCGATGATCCCATGCAAATGCCAAAATTGTGGAGACATATTCTTATCTTGCCACTTCAGCTGCCATCAGCTGCTTTCTACCTCTAGTTGGTGAACCACAGAAAGGAGTCCTGGAATTATATAAGCATTTGGATTTTTCGATTTAGAAAAACATTTTTCCAGGGCCAGCGACATGGCTCAGTGGGCTAAAGCACCTGCTTAAGAAGGCTTAGGCAACCACAGGGACTGCAGTTTGATCCCTGGCACCACATGCCCACCCCTAGGGCAAGCTGAACTGGCCATAATTAAAAAAAAAAAAAAAAAGAAAGAAAGAAAGAAAGAAAGAAAGAAAGAAAGAAAAGACTTCCTAGTAGTGTACACCTGCCTCTCTCTCTCTCTCTCTCTCTCCATCCCTCCCTCCCTCCTGTTGTTGCTGTTTAAACTTTTTCAGGATTTCTGAGCTACTATGGTTTAGATCTAAAATGCCCCCCCCAGAGTGTCACATGTTTAGAGGTGATGGATCATAGTGCACTGCTCTCACCAGTGGATTAATCCATTGAGTTTTTAGGTGAAAGTCATGCTAGGAAGTGGAAGCTGGTTGGTGTGGGTTACTAGGGCCATGACATGGAAGGGCATATTCTTGTCTCCAGCTCCTCCCTTCCTTCTTTGCTTCCTGCCTGCTGTGGATTGAACAGAGTTCCTCCACCAGGCCCCCTTATCATGCCTTTGCTGTCTTGGAGGCAGCTGAACATGGACTGATCTCTCTCAAATGTGAGCCATGATGAACCTCTCTTCAAGTGATTCATGTCAGGAATTTTGTACCAGTGATAGGAAAGAAACTAATACTTGATTTTAGGTTATTCAGTTTTGGTGAAGGAATTTGCTTTGTTATTTTAAAATAGTATTTTGAGGGCTGGCCAGATAGCTCAGTGGGTTAAAGCGCCTGATTAGGCAGACACAGGGATGGAGGTTTGTTTCCCTGTGTACCATGCTGGCCCCACACCCAGGGTGTACTGACACAGTGATTGAGACTGGGCATAGCGACACACCTATAACCCCAGCACTTGGGAGGCTGAAAACAGGAGAATCACTATGAGTCTGATCTGTGCAATGAGACCCTGTATTAAATATGTATTTTTAAAAACCAATATTTTGCTATTGTATCGTAGACATCCAAAGGCAGGGAACATAGGGACCATGATAGAGTTGGCTTGATTACCTAGGTAATTATGTGCTTTATTATAAAAAGGAAAGAAAATATATTAAGAAACCAAGATAAGTAGAATTCTGTTAAAATTTGTATCAGTGCCATCATGAAATTTGAAGTGACTAGTCTAGATTATAGCTATAAACTAATGACTGAAAGGATGACTTATTATTGTAGCAAAATATGGCCAATGCTGCTTAAATGTACCTAATTTAATTATTTATATGCTTATATTTTCTTGCCTAACTACAGGTTAATCTATATTTGTGATGATAGTTTAATGTAATTATTGTATATGTTCTTTTGTCTGTAGCTTTGTTTATGCTAATTGACTTGATAAAAGCTAAAAATGCAATGGTTTCAACAACAGCCCCATTAAAAACCTATCTATATGAGGATTTCTGGACCCCAAAGAGAAAAGACAACTGTTCCCTGCCAGCCACGCTGGGTGGCCCTATAAGACTGCAGTCTTAGGTCTTCCCAGAGATGGCAGGAACGCGTAAGCCCAGTACTTGCAGCAGTCCTAAGGACCCATGTCATAAGGAAGAACTTGCCTGATGCCTGGGCTAGATGAAACTCTAACAGCTCACTCAGAAAACGCATATGACAGTTGGTTACCTGACGTCTTGACCTAACCCAAACTCTGCTGCATATAGAGAAACAATATCCAGCCTGTTGTTGACTGTCTGGAAAGGACTCGCCACAAGCAGCTCATGTTTGACAGTTCACTTTCCTAGTATAATCTCTTGCCCCAGCCAACAGAGAAGCCCCTAATAAATTTTGGTGTCTTAAAAAACAAAACAAAAATTTGTGTCTTTACTAGAAAATAGGTTATGGTTGCTTGGTAGTTATCCCAGGCAATCCCACTTGAAACAGAAAGATTAAAATTTGAAACTACATAAAAAAAAAAAAAAAGACAAAGACCTTTGTAAAACTTTTATAATTTTTGCTATTAAAAACTGCTGGGACAGCTCTTTCTGGAAAACACCAAATGGCAGATGACGCCAGTGTAATGGGAGGGGCCAGAGGCCCCGGGGGCCCATGCATGGGAGGCCGCGGCGGCTTCCACGGAGGCTTCGGCAGTGGCCCTCGAGGTCACGGGCATGGCAGGGGCCGGGGCCGGGGCCGGGGCCGAGGCCACGGGGCTCATGGTGGTAAGGCCGAAGACAAAGAGTGGATTCCTGTCACCAAGCTGGGCCGGCTGGTCAAAGACATGAAGATCAAGTCCCTGGAGTAAATTTATCTTTTTTCCTTACCCATCAAGGAGTCTGAGATTATTGACTTCTTCCTGGGCACATCCCTCAAGGATGAGGTTTTGAAGATCATGCCTGTGCAGAAGCAAACTCGTGCTGGCCAACGGACCAGGTTCAAGGCATTTGTCGCCACTGGAGACTACAATGGTTATGTTGGCCTGGGTGTAAAGTGTTCCAAGGAAGTAGCCACTGCCATTCGTGGGGCCATCATCCTAGCCAAGCTCTCCATTGTTCCCGTGAGGAGAAGCTACTGGGGAAACAAGATTGGCAAGCCCCACACTGTTCCTTGCAAGGTGACTGGCCGCTGTGGCTCTGTGTTGGTGCGCCTGATCCCTGCCACCAGAGGCACTGGCATCATCTCAGCCCCTGTGCCCAAGAAGCTGCTGCTGATGGCTGGAATTGATGACTGCTACACCTCTGCTAGGGGCTGCACTGCTACCTTGGGCAACTTTGCTAAGGCCACCTTTGATGTCATCTCCAAGACCTACAGTTATCTGATCCCTGACCTCTGGAAAGGTACTGTGTTCACCAAGTCTCCCTATGAGGAATTCACCGACCATCTTGTGAAATCCCACACCAGAGTCTCTGTCCAGAGGACTCAAGCTCCAGCAGTAGCTACAACATGAAGGGTTTTTACACAAAAATAAACTATGTCTGCCAAAAAAAAAAAACAAAACAAAACAAAAAAAAACTGCTGGGCCAAATCTTACACATAAAAATTTAATATTTGTTTGATAACTTAAAGGTTACATGTAGTGTTAGTCAATATAGTCTATGTACACATTTTTTACTTACTTTGGGTACACCATTATTTATCTATGTGATAAAATGCTCTAAAAGTTTGTTTAAATTAACTTATTAGATAAATGAGTATTTATATAATTAGTCCAAATGCCTTTTGTTCATGTGACTGGATCTTTAACATGTCAGTTAACTTAAGCTGGTTAATAAGAATATAGATGTTTTTAAAATTGGTCTTATAGCTTGTATCTAATGCTCCTCTAAAGTCATGCATTTGAAGATGGGACTTCAGGAAGTGACTGGATAATGGATAGGTGATGTAGGATTAGGTTCTATGACACTGGGATTAAGGATATGTGACAATCAAATTGGTTTGGCATAGTTCTGGGTATGGATGATGGAAACCCAACCCTGAGTATGAGTAGCACCAATTAATAGGCCTGTAGCCTGGACTGACCATAAGGGAGAAAGAGGAGCCATGCTTGCTGCCTTGCTGCCTTCTGCCTGCCACACCATGAACTCTTTCTCCCTGGCATGCTCCTCTGCCCTGTCAACTTGCCTCACAGCCAGTTGACTATGGACCAAAGTCTCTACAAACTACAAGCTGAAATAGACCTTCTTTAACTGGTGTCAGGTATTACCCCAAGAATGAAAAGGGTAAAATATGTGGTAAAATATTTTTTATCTAAGTTGCTAGCTTAGCATAATACTTATGTTTGTTAAAATGTAAGGTAGGACAGCCATTGATTTCTATGTTTCATATGCAACTTTTAGGGTTTCCTTTGACGACAAAATAAAATTTTAATTGTTTTTCTAATATATTGATTTGTAAATGGGAAACTCCATAAATATTTATAATAGAGCATCTGAGTCACCAGTTACTAAATATAAAGTAATCTTCCAGTTTGTAAAATATACTTGAGTCTACTGAATTTTTTTTATAAATTGTTGATATAAGAAAAAAGGGAAGTAGGATTGTGCTTTTCTTGGGTTTTTATTAAAAATGAATATCTGTCCAAAAGTTGGAAAAACAAACAAATATTGTCTGGATCCTCATAACTTTCATCAAGCCACACATTTAGGGGCAAAATCCCTCCAAACTCTAATTACCGTCTCCTTATGGGCATGGAACTTCTCTAAATTTTTGGGAACCATAGAAGCTGGAAATTGGTCAATTGTGTGAGAGTAGGACAAGGCCTCAGCTCTTAGAGCATCCTGACTGGTTAATGTCAGCTATGAGTTACTAGGCAACCTTGCATCATGTGATATTAACTTTACAAAGATATACATAAAAAACCCCTGCTGTTGTTTTGGGGTTGTTTCACCAACCAGGCAGATGGGCCCCCATCTGACCCAGCTCTTGTCTTCTTACCTATCTTTCCTTTATTTCTGCTGCCATTTCTCCCCAGGGTACAATGGCTCACATTGAGAGACACCTACATTTGGCACCCAAACAGGGATACCAGGTACAAAATAAGTGTGGGCAGCAAGAACACTTTCAAAAAGCATGCATACAGGAGGGAAGGTGAATTGGTTAGTATTCAGCATAGGCATGCATTGGTACTGGCACATCAGGTGTAAAACTTGGGTAAACAGTTTCATTAGGGCCAGACATGGGTTCACTAAGGTCAGAAATGGGTTCACTAGGGCCAGAGAGATAAATAATCTTAAAGAGAGAAACAGGATTGAGAGAAGCCAAAAGGGAAACATTAAGCTGGGTTGATTCTTGACAAATAGAGTATCAAGCATCACAGAGATATACACATGTAGAAGTGGTTTTGGCATGCTCGATCCTATATTTATTTTTCAGGATTGTGGCTAGAAGGGGTTTTACAAACACAAAGAATTTAGCTCACAGCTCTCGTTTAAAATCAAGTTCCAAGACTGAGCAAGACAAGGAGGAGGGTGCAATGGTGCCCAAAAATATAGAGCTTAAACCCTCTGGCCTTGCTCCATCAAGTAAGGAAGGGTCAATGAAGGAAAAAAGGATCCTTCCCACCAGAGAAGGCTCACCCCCAAAATTTCATTTCTCAACATTCAATGTTTTTATGGAGCTTTAGGCCCCAATCCCGACCTTGTCAGCTCAGAGAAATTTCACTGAGTCTCAGATCAGAACCTCCACCTCAAGAGGAGCAGAGCTCTTTTCTTTATTTCCTTTGCAACTGACACTAAAAGAAGCCATATGAGTAGGGGAGTACATGAAGTGTTTTCAACATATCTACATTAAGTGGGGCGTAGTGGCGCACGCCTGTAATCCCAGCACTTGGGAGGCTGAGGCAGGAGGATCGCTGAGTTCAAGACCAGCCTGGGCTACAAAAGTGAACTCAAGGCCAGCCTGAAATGCATAGCAAGACCCTGTCTCAAAAAGCCAAAAAAAAAAAAAAAAAAAAATCTACATTATTTCTGAAGTTCAAGTCCTTAATAATCTGGGACAAGTTGTACTGCTTCATAAAACTGTGCTTTTTAAAACCTTAAAAGAATTTTAAAACAAGCTCTTGCTACTTATGGTCTTACTGCTTTTTACCTTGAGTTTAGTAGAAATGCTAGGACAACAGACTATGTATGGCTCCAAATGATTGGCAAGGAATAGCTAAACATGTTGGCATTCAGGAGATTATTTATTGTGCAAAGAAATTTCTTTGAAAATTGCACCTACCTAGCACCTCAAAGTGCTGTTCATAACATACACATCAAAAATATATATGCTAATTGGGGAGAGTGCTTTTGCTAGCATGATCAACCAACTGACCTTTGCATTGCAAGTGTCTGAGCAAACTAAAACAGCTGCCATTAGGGCCTGGAGGGAACTTCCTCAAAGGGTGAGCTATCCCTTAACTTGTCTTCCTCTGATGAACCTTCTCAAGATTTCACTGCACGTTTATTGCAAGCTAGTGAGAAGAATGCAAATGACCCAGAAGTTAGCAAACTAACAGTTCAACTATTGGCCTTTGAAAATGCAAGTAAATAGTGCAAGGAGGCTTCAAGAGCCCACAAAAGTGGGCTACACTTCCTGAGATGATTCAGATTTGTGCAGACATTGCCCGTCATATGTACAGGGAGCTGCCTTGGCAGCAGGTATTACTCAGCTTATTCATCCACAGACTGAAAGAAAAGGAGGGAAGTTTGCTTCCATTGTGGGGAGAGGAAGACATTTAGCCTGAAACTGCTCCACTGCACTGTAAAGGCAGCACAACCATTATCTGTCTCTTCAATAAAACCTTCCAGTCTCTGTACAAAATGTAGACAAGGGTACCCCTGGAAAAGTGAATGTAGGTCTAAAATTTATGTGGGTTGGGGAGATAGCTCAGTAGAATAAGCACTTGCCTGGCAAGTGCAGAGTCCTGAGTTCAATCCCCAGTACCGCAAAAATGAATAAATGAATAAATAAATAAATCTGATGTGGAAGCCTGACCTACCCAGGGAAACCTCCACTGCGATCTGACTTAGCCCCATCAAACAAATTAATCACTTTAAGGAGAAAATGTAAAAAGGTTTTCTTTCAGTTGCAAAAGAAAGAAAGAACCACTCTTATTTCCTGCTTTTCTGAGCAGCCCTAGTGCTGGTGGAACAGTCCTTTACATCCATCCCTCACCACAAAGGCCTCTGACCTCTGTCAAATGATAACAGCAGAGACTTAGACCTCAGTTCCTCTTCTAAATGCCTACTAACTCCAGAAATGGGTCCCCAAATTATTCCTACCGGAGTCTATGGACATTTGCCTCAGGGTACAGTGGGACCCCTGCTCTGCCACCGCAGTTCTATTCAGCGGTTTCATTTTAAAATGTTCCCAGGTTTTGCCTGGTGTCATCAATACTGATTATACAGGAGAAATCAATCTACCCTAGCTATTGTTCAAATCACCAAAGATACTCCTGTGGCTCAATTGGTCGTTTTTCCCTTGGCAAAAATTGAAAAATTTATAAATAAGGAAAAGTAATTCTAAGGTTTGGGATCTTCTCACATCTACTGGGTTCAACAGTTTAGACAAAATCACCCCTGATAAAATTGCTTATTTAAGGAAAAGTATGCAAAGGCCTTTTCAAATGCAAGTGCAGGTAGCCACCGGGTGGGGCAGCTACACGTCTGCAAAAACAAAGGTGCTGGATTGCTGAGCTAGAGGGATGGATATAAAGGGCCATTCCACCAACACTAGAGCCTCTCAAAAAAGCAGGAGACAGAGTGATTCTCTCTCCTTTGCAACTAAAAGAAAGCCTTTATACATTTTCTCCTTAAGGTGATTAATTTTAAAGGCTGCTTCCATCCAAAAGATAAAAAATTTATCTTTAGGGTGGGGAGATAGCTCAGTGGTCTAAGCACCTGGCTGGCAAGTGTAAGGCCCTGAGTTCAATCCCTGGTACCACATGCAATGCTAGCCCTGGAACCCTGGGCACACAACTGAAACCGGTCATGGTGGTACATGCCTATAATCCCAGTGCTGAGAAGGCTAAAACAGGAGGATTGAGATCCCGTAGCCAAGTAAATAAGTCAATAAAATATCTTTTTTTAAGTTTGTCTTTAGATATTTAAAACATTCATATGGGGGACAGGGAGATAGCTCACTGGAATAAGTGCTTGCCTGGCAAGCATGAGATCCTGAGTTCTATCCCTGGTAATAATAATATATTATTACCAAAATAATAATGATAATAATAATAATAATACATTCATAATGATAATACATTCATAATGATAATACATTCATAATGATAATAATAATACATTCATAATTCCTAAAATTTATAATAATGGGGTATTTTTAAAAATTACTTAAAATACTTTTAATTTCTAATAAGGTTGATGGTTTTGCAATCCTAAATTAAAATTGGTTGCAAAAGGTTTGGTCTTTTACAAACAAATATAAAGGTTTGGAGTGTTAGGGTTGAGAAGCGCACGGCGTGAAGGAAGACTCCAAGAGATGTTCTCTCATGCAAAAAGCAAGGGGATTTTATTTTCCAAGCGTGCGTGGGGCTCACTAAACACGCAGGAACAGAGAGCCCCGAGCAGGGTGTGGGCAGTGTATTTAAGCCCACAGACAAAGGCAGGAGGAATTTTGCAAGTGCGGTTACAAAAGCAAATGGCATTGGTTAATTTAAATGGTTTCTTGTACATTTATTGACGGGGATACCTATGAGGAAGTTTAGAGTTGAGCTGCAAGGACGTTTCCTAATATGGACAGCAGATGTTCGTTCGGGGTGTATTCTGCAAATTTTGTTACATCTTTGTAACTAGTGGTCAGGCTTATCTAAAGGGAGGATGGGGACTTAGATCAGGCCACAGCTGGGTTGCTTACAAGAAATAGGACATTCTGACATGGGAAGTTGTTCCCATCCTTGGGCTTATCTGAACTTTTAGCAGGTGCAGCATCAGCATTGGGTGCAAGCAAAGGAAAAAGCAAAACTATAAGTAGCATTTTGTAATTTTAACTTTTAAAGGATTCTAGAACTAGTCCTGAAAATTCCTGTACTGGGGCCATGTGGGTTTTGTAAAAATCTCCCTTACAAGAGCACAGTCTAAGAGGAGTGGGGTTTAAATAGTCACATGGTTTTCACATCTCATGTAAATGGTGGCAGGCCTAGGAGTGGCCTCCAAAGGGGTACACGCAATGACGACTTCCTCATATTTTGGTCAACTTATTAAACAGAGATATATTGTGCCCCATTCTCAAGAGAGACTCAGCCCCTACTTCAAGAAAACACTTATTCCAGAGGCTAAAACTGCCTTAGATAAAGTTAATCAGGCTCTTTCTAATGTTCAGCTCTCTAGACTTGACCTATCTTTGCCAATGCTTTTAGTGATTTTCCAACTCAGTATATATGCCCACTGGGATCTTTGGCAATCTCAGAGTCCCTTACAAAGACTACAGGTGACACATGCACCACATAAAACTATTACTCCTTTTCATGATGCTGTGGCAGAACTGATCACACGTAGACAAACATGGGATTCACCTCTTTGGTTATGAGGTGCAAACTGTCATTGTTCCCTTTTCTTTAGTTCAGCAAAAATAGTTATGGAAACTTTTATTCTTTTGGAAATCTTAATTTCCCTGGTGTTACTGATTGTTATTATCATTCAGATAAATTAATACAATTTGCTGCTCTTATACTCTTTGCCTTCCCTTCAAAAATAAGTTCAATGCCCATAGCAGGGGAGACCACTATCTTCATGGATAGATCAGCTTCAGGTCAGGGAGGTTATGTAACAGCTCCATCCTTCAAAATACAAAACACAGGCTTCTCTTCTGCATAGAAGACTAAAGTTCAAGCAGTTGTATGAGCCTTGCAAAATCATTCATCTGCTCTAATTAATGTCTTTTCACACAGTGTTTATGTCTGTGGCGTAATGTGCCACATTGAAACTTCCACTACACAAACTGGTCAAAAAGATCTTTTTCATTTACTTCACACTCTCCAGGTTGTCATACAGTCATATTGTGCTCCCCATTTTATTGGTCATATGTGTTCACATTCTGAATTGCCAGAACCCCTCACTGAAGGGAATGCTGCTATAGACAGAGTACTGGGTACTGTGACTGTTGCTCCCTCAGATGCTGTTCAACAGGCTTCTGCATTTCATGCCACCTTCTGTATGAATGCTTCTGCCTTAGGCAAATAATTTCATTTCACAGGAGAACAGGGCCAAAATTATTTATTTATTTAATGTATTTGGTATAGGGTCCCACTACACAGCTCAGACTCATGGTGATCCTCCTGTTTTCAGCCTTGCCATCACTGGGATTACAGGCTTGCACCACTATACTGGGTCTGGTGGCTGGCTCAGCACACCCAGGGGTGGGACCAGCCCCGTGTGTGGTCCCAGGGATCAAACCCTGGTCCTTATGCTCAAAAAATTGTTAAAAAATATTCTTTATGCATAACATATCTACCCTCACCTTCTATAGGACTCAATCCCCAGAGTTTACACTTTAATCATCTTTGGCAGATAGATGTCAAACACATTACTGAATTTTATTCTTCACATTCGCTCCATGTTTCAGTAGAAACTTCTTCAGATTCATTTTTGCTTCTGTCTGCACTGGTAAGGCAGCTAAACATGCCATTGCTCTCTGTTTGGATGTCTTGAGCACCCTTGGCTGCCCATGGACACTTAAGCCTGATAGTGGCCCAGAATACAAGTGCTGCCTTTCAAAAGTCCTCTAAAACTTTTCATAGTTCCCTTATTACAAGGATTCCTTATAATCCTCAAGGTCAATGAATTGTTGAACATGTTCACCATACAACCAAAATGCAATTATAAAAGCAAAAAAGGGTGATCTTTCCCTATAAAATTGATAGACTTCAAATTGGGCATGGTGGTGCATACCTGTAATCCCAACACTTGGGAGGCTGAGGCCAGAGGATCAGTGTGAGTTTGAGACCAGAATGGGCTACAAAAGTGAGTTCAAGGCCAGCCTGAACTGCAGAGTGAGACCCTGTCTCAAAAAGACAAATAATAATAATAATAGACTTCACTTGGCAGTATACATTATTAATTTTTTAAATTCTACAAAAGATGCAAGTACAGAAGCATAAATACAATTCTGTCAGGTAAGAAAGCTTCATACTAGACAATGGAAGTGACCTGGTCCACCACTTATCTGAGGTAATCGGTATGCATGTGTTTTTCTAGAGAATGCTGAATGGCCTATTTTGGTACCAAAGTATGTTGTCAAGATGTACCATGAATCCAGATCTAGGTAAGAAGTTAACAGCAATGAAGCTAGATTTGACCTGGGACCTATTCCAGCGACTGATGAAATGGAAATTTAAGGTCTAAATAGATAGATAAGGTCTAGATAGAGTATACAGAAATAACTTTTGTTGTGAAAGTATCACAACAAAACAGAATACAAAATATGCATACTAATTTTAGATAAAAGATTCTACTCCTTCCAAATTGTTCTGATAAGAGATCTCTAATTGACAGATGACAAAATCTGACTAGTCTTTTTATAATTATAAATTTGTAAACATTGTAATAGAGCACTGCCACGTGACACTGGCACCATGGCAGATGAGGAGCTGGAGGCACTGAGGAAGCAGAGGCTGACTGAGCTGCAGGCAAAACACAGGGATCCAAACAATGCAGCACAACAGGAAGCAAAGCACAGGGAAGCAGAAATGAGAAAGAGTATCTTAGCTCAAGTTCTGCACAATCAGCCCAGGCCAGGTTAAGTAACTTAGCACTTGCAAAGCCTGAAATAGCAAAAGCAGTGAAGAGTTGCCTTATACAGATGGCAAGACACAGACAGCTAGCAGGGAAGATCTCAGAACAAGGCTTAATAGAAATCCCTAAGCCAACAACAGTTAAATTCAATAGAAGAAAAGTAATGGACTCTTGGGGCCTGGCGGGATGGCTCAGTGGCCTAAAGCCCCTGCTTGGGAAGGCTTGGGCGGCTTCAGGGACCTTGGTTCGATCCCCGGCACCACATGCTGCGCCAGCCCTGCCCCCGGGGTGGGCTGAGCCGGCCATAAAAATGAGTGAATAAACAAAGGTTCTGAAACAAGAAAATAAATAAATAAATAAATAAATTAAAAAAAAAAAAAAAAAAGTAATGGACTCAGAAAAGATGATGATTACTGAACTGAGAACGTTTAGAGACTGAAAAAAACACATCTAGGACAGAAGTTAAAATCTGTGCTAATGTTTGTCTATATGACTTTTAAAAAATAAGCTTGTTATGTAAAATAAAATAAATAAATAAACATTGTAAGAGAGTTGTTATAATTTAATTTGATCAGGAATATATTTGAATTGTAAATTCAAGAAAAATTCTTGATTTTATAAAAATACTTATTTGTGTGTTCTGTGTATTCGTTTATGTGCTTGTATGTCATTCTGTGAATAGCTGTTCCTCTTTTTATTTAAACTTTGGGATGCACACTTATAATGCGCTTTCTCCTAAGTTACCAGCTGGTCTAAGAACTATCAAAATAGGTTTACTCACAGGTCATTAAAAAAAATTAAGGACTAGGGAAGTAGTTCAGCCATCTAAGCACCTACCTGGCAAGCACAAGGTCCCAAGATAGTTCCCTGGCACTACATGCGATACCAGCCCCAGAACCCCGGGGAACACCATGCCAGTGGTACACACCTGTAATACCAGCGCTAAGGAGCCTGAGACAGGAGGATCACTCTGAGTCTGACCTGTGTAATGGGACCCTGCACCAAGTAAATAAATAAATAAATAAATAAATGATTTTTAAAATTTATTAAGATAATTAACAAAATTAATTTGAGTGGAGAGAGATTATTGGACAGGGCTCCAATTGGTCAATAGAGGTGTGGCCACCTTTTGTTCATTAATAAGGGGTCCCCAGTAATTCATAATCTTTTGGAAGATACTCCAAAAAATTTGGTCATTGGTTAAAAGATAAAGTATTTCAGAAAAAGCAGCAATAAGTTTTTCTCACAGAAGATGTGTTAGTACAAAATTAAATTAAGAAGTAAAGGTTTTCATATACGTATGATAGTTTCATGTTGTATTAAGTACATTCATGATTCTAGATGTATGGGTCTTCCAAAATGTAAAACAAAGATCATTTATTTTGATGAGATTCAGACCTTTGCCTTCAACAAAAACTTGTGATATATATCCTATTAAAGAATGACAGATTAGGCAAAAACCTTTTACGTGTTAGACAGAGATGATTGCTTAAAAGAGTTATGTTATATCAAAAAGAAAATTTAAGTCTCTTAGTTACTCTTCTCATTGCTGGGACAAATACCAGACACTCAAAATGAGGGAAGAAAAGGTTTATTTAGCTCACAGTTACTGGAGGTTTCATAGCCTAAAGTAGCCTGAATTATATGACAAGATCTCAGAGCCTCAGTTGGAGGTACCGTCAATAGCAGACACCACTGCCCCACACCACAGCGTCTAGAAGAGAGGCTGGAGTGCTGCCATATCCAGGATGACCCTCTCCACACCTCCAAGCGAGGCCACTAGCCTGGGAAGGGGGGGGTGCATGCTGCCAGTTAGTGGTTTGCACCTCTCCCGCCCCACCCCTCAAGCCTGGCACTGGTCCTCTGGCCATGTCCCTGAAGCCACTCCCTGCTCCTCAAACCAGGTCTGCCTCATGACACAAACCATTAACATAAAGTATGTCATCATGATCATCATGCTGCAATGTTATATATGATTTTGATTTCTAAATTACTGTGTAAAAGGAGCTGGAGAGATAGTTCAGTGGCATAAGTGCCTGCCTGGTAAGCACAAGGTCCTGAGTTCAATTCCCAGTAACAAGAAAGAAAGAAAGAAAGAAAGAAAGAAAGAAAGAAAGAAAGAAAGAAAGAAAGAAAGAAAGAAAGAGAGGGTTCACCTTATGTTTATAAATTTCTGTGTAAAAATATGTAATTATTGCAGAGATTTAAATTTAGAATGTCCATGGTTGTTAGAAAATAAGTTCCATTTTATATCTAAGGTGTTTGATACTGAGATAGATAACAATATTAAGCTTACTGCCTCCATTATAGCATAATGTTAATTAAGCTTTTCTGGATGTTTAACAACTGAGGTTCGGACACCACAAATTAGAAAGATAGATGGCTAAAAGGACAGTCAATATTTTGGCCCTAGACTTCTGAGGTCAGTGAGGCTTCAGGATATAAGATAACCTCTGCTATGACATCCTGTAACTCAGTTGGGTCCCTGATTTCTCATCAAGGAAATTTTTCCACCATAGGAAGGTAATTTGCCAATGTGTAGTGTGCCTAAGGAGAGTTACCTGGAGAGAAAAATACCTCTCAGGCTTTCACAGAAAGCAACTTAGTCAAACAATGGCCATGACTCATCCAGGTGGCTGACACTGGCAGAGCATCTAAGTGCTGCTGTACACGGTTCCAAGGTAAATCCTGAGGAGATCTAATTGACCTTGTCAAATAGCAAAGGTTAAATTTGTATTTATACAGGTCTTGCTTTAACTTGATTTTAACCATCCAGCAGAAAACTACTTTTCTTTTTTTTTTTTTTTTTTTTTTTTTTTTTTTTTTTTTTTGTGGGACCAGGGTTCGAACTCACGACCTTGCACTTGCCCAGCAGGTACTTGTGCCTCGGAGCTATCTCCCCAGCCCCAACTACTTTTCAACATAAGTGAAAAATAGTGCCATATTAAAGTGCTAATCCTTAAAAGGTTCAAATCACTAGCAACTTTTGACAATTGCCATTTACACTGACAACTCATCACTTTTATGGACTATTGGACTATACAGGGTTTCACTGATAAATTCAAATACCAAAAATCTTTGGATGTCAAGAATCAAATGGGGGCTCACAAGATAGCTTAATGGTCTAAAGCACTTGCTTAGGCAAGCTTAGGCAACTGCAGGGACCGTGGTTTGATCTCCAGCATCACATGCTGTGCCAGCTCAACCCAAAAGCAGGCTGAGCTGGCTATAAAAAATAAAAATAAAAATAAATAAATGCCCTTCTAAAGAGTTCTCCAAACACAGCTTCTCCAATTGCAATGAAACATCACATAACATATGTTGGGAGCCACTGAAGCTGGAAATTGGTCAAATGTATGAGAGCAGAACAAGCCCTCAGTGCCTAAAGCAGTCAAGCTACCTCAGTCCTGAGAGAAGTTAATGTCAGCTATGAGTTACTAGGCAACCTGTGTCATATGATACTAGCTTTGCAAAGATATAAATAAATACCACCTCTATTGTTCTGCAGGCTGTTTCACCAACCAGGCAGATAGGCCACCACCTGGCCGATTATCTTCTTCTCTATCTCTTCCTTATTCCTTGCTGTCATTTCTCCCTGGGTACAATGGCTCACACCAAGAGACTAACAAATTAATAAATTATTAATAAATTATTTTGCAAAGCATGTTTCCAGGCTTCTGAGTGTTATTTTCCATGGCACTGGTGGTGGTGCACTCCTGTAATCCCAACACTTGGGAGGCTAAGGCAGGAAGATCAGTGCAAGTTCAAGACCAGCCTGGGGGCCCGGCGGGATGGCTCAGTGGTCTAAAGCCCCTGCTTGGGGAAGCTTGGGCAAGCTTGGGGGCTTCAAGGACTGAGGTTCGATCCCTGGCACCACATGCTGTGCCAGCCCTGCCCTCGGGGCGGGCTGAGCCGGCCATAAAAATGAGTGAATAAACAAACAAAGGTTCTGAAACAAGAAAAAAATAATAAATAAAATAAAAAATTCTAAAAAAAAAAAGACCAGCCTGGGCTACAAAAGTGAGCTCAAGGCTAGCCTGAACTGCATAGGGAGATCCTGTCTAAAAAGACAAAAAAAAATCTTAGTCTATTGAATTAGTCTCTAAATACAACTTCCAGGCATGTTAATTATCTGCTATGAAAATCTTTTAAAATAAACTTATATCTTGAAATTATGGCTAGCAGGCTTTGTTCAATTCCTCCTAAAATTTCTATGAACAATCCAAGCAGCACTGTTAAAAATGCATGAATTAGACAAGTGTAGATGGGATAAGACTACAAATGGTGCTTCATAGTTTCATATACATTTGACAATGATTTGCAGTCTCTTTATTGTTCTTTTTATCCAAGGCTCATGAATACTAGGCACACACTATACCAGTGAGCTAAATCCTGTACAGCCTTAGTACAGCAGTTAAAATCTTAAATTCATGTTATGCTGAATGAAGATATTCATTAGCTCTGGGTAATTTCTAAATAGCTAAAACACCAAATCAATTATTATACAAGTGTTCCAAGTTAATAAACTCTAATGCTTCTATATGATTTTTTTTACATAATTAGAAATTGAACCCAGGACCTTCACAGTAAGCTATATTCTCAGATTTTTTAGAAAGAAAAAAAATTTTATTGGTGATACTTTTTTCCCTTTATTAACATGTTCATTTTACATTTAAATTTGAAACATTCTCTATAAAATACTTACATTTTATGAGATTTGCACTTAAATTTTCTCATGCATTTAAGTTTTATTTTCTACATATTCAAATTAAAATTAATATGCATTTTGCATACATAAACCACAGTAAAATTTTAATACAATTTTTCTACTTTTTTTGTATTTAGTGCCGGGTCTACAGGGTCTCACTATAGTGAGATCTCACTTGTAGTGATTCTCCTGTTTTCAACCTCCTAAGCTCTGGGATTACAGGCACATACCATCATGCCCATTCTCAGTGTCCCTCTCAGAGCACCCTGGAGGTGGGGCTGGCTGGCATGTGGAGCTGGGGATCAAACCCTACAAATTTTTAATATAATTTTAATACAAAATTTCAAATCTTGGCCTTTGCAGTGAATGGTGATTACAATCCATGTCGGGGATTGCTGCACATACAAGCTGCACCTTCATTTTTACTTCCCCTATTCCCACTGCTCTCCCATCTTTCTCCTTCCTTAGGTCTTCTACTCCTCTGCACAGAATTTATCTTCCTGCTTCCTAGCATGTCTCTTTTATTTTACTTTTCAAATATTTACATTTTGGGCCTCTCATATTAGAGGCTCAAACCATATAATATTTAATATTCTGTGTCTGACTTACTTCACTTAGTAATATGGTTTCAAAATCCATCCACTGTCCTACAAATTACTCAAATTCACCCTTCTTCATGGCTGAGTAGTACTCTATGCTGTATGCCTACCACTTTTCATTAATCCATTTTTGTTCATTTGTTGATTGGCCTATAGTCAAGTCCATGTGAGCCGTGCCACTATAAGCATAGGTATACAAGTCTCACTGCAATAGTACAACCCAGAAGAGGTATATCTGGCTCAGGTGAAATTTCTATTTTTAGTTTTTTAAAGAAGTCTCCATATGATTTCCACATGATATAACTGATATTATATGACTGATTTACATTCCCTCTAAAATGTAGAAGGGATACATTTTCCTTACAACTTTGCCAGAAATTGTTTTTTTCAGAGGGGTTATTTGGTTTTTGTCTTTTTGAGACAGGCTCTCACTTTGCAGTTCAGTTTGGCCTTGAGCTCGTTTGCAGCCCAGGCTGGTCGTCCTGTCTCAGCCTCCTGAGTATTGAGATTATAGGTGTGTACCACAAAGAACTGCTTTGTTTTGCAAGTTCATAATAACAGTCATTCTTACCTGAGTAAGGTGAAATCTCAGGGCTTTTATTTTTTTCTATGCATTTCTCTTATGGCCCAGAATACTGAACTTGTTTTCATATGTTTAGTGCAGTGCCTTTTCTGAAAATGTCTATGTATTGCAATTGTCCATCTTTTATTCTTTTATTTTGAGGGGTCATAACTTTTTGAGTTCTTCATGTAGTCTAGACATTAGTTCTCTGAAGAGCAGCGACCAAAGAAATTTCTCCTTCTGTATGTGGCCTTTCACTCTATTAGCTGTTCCCTTTTCTATGCAAGACATTTTTAATTTTATATAATTCCAAAGTAAAAAAGCAAAGGAAAGGCTGACAGCAAAATACAGTCACTCCAGGGCTTGGAATTGGTACATCCGGAAAACAACTTGGTGAGGAAAACAAAAAAGAAGTAGAGCTCTAAGAATCAAGCAAGAACCAACAGAAAAGTTAAAAACCAAAGAAAAAATGAAGCTAAGAGAGAGTAAAGAATGCTGTAGTCAGGAATGCTAGCCGCAGCTCCCACAGGGAAGATCCTGGCATCCCAGGCACAAGGGAATTCTGGAGAGGATTGGTAGCCTCTGGGAGAAGCAGCACACCAGCAGTGCTAGCCGCAGAAAAGCCCCCAGCTATGGTAAGCTACAAATAAAACATGAAGTTTTACTCTGAAAGAGGCTCCTTTCACATGCCAGGCTAGTACAAGGGAAGAAACCCACTGCAGCATCTGCCATATTTGGAAGCAATAGTCAGAAGACATATGTGGAAAAGTTACGGTTTATGAATGAGCCAGTCTGAGAACCACAGAACAACTACACCTCAGGATCTTTCAGTCACCACAGTGACTAAGGAGGAGCCAGCCACAAGAGGAACTTGGTCATGATATATGACCGTCTGTATGTTTTCTGCTTCCAAGTATCTTGTTGAGAAGTTTTGGATCTATGTTCATTAACAAAGTGGTCATGTGTTCTTGTTGTTGTCGTTAGCTTCATTTCATTTTGGTATCAGGGTAACGCTAGTCTGAAGGAATGAGTTTAGCAGTATTCTTTCCCTTTCAATTTCATGGAAGAGTTTGAAGACTATCTGCATTAATTCTTCCATATAGTTCTGGTAAAATTCGGCAGTGAATTCATTAGGTTCTAGGCTTTTCTTAGTTTGTAGGGTATTTATTACTGCCTCAATTTCATGGTTTGGTTTTGTATATTCAGGGTTTTTATATCTTTTTGGTACAGTTTTGGGTAATGTGCATGTATCTAGGAATTTATTAAGTTCTTCTGAATTCTCCATGTATTAGAATATAAGGGTTTTGTTTTATTTTTTGTATGTTTAGGGAAGAATCTACAGGGTGTTCAGGATCTCACTACTAGATTAGGCTCATAGTGATCCACCTGTTTACAGCCTCCCAGGAACTGGGATTACAGACATGCACCACCAAGCCCAGTCCCACTGCCACCTCAGCATGCCCTGAGGGTGGGGCTGGCATGGCAGGCCCAGCAATTGAACGCCCAGCCCCTGCACCTGGAATCTAAGTTTTAATAGGCATTTCTTATAAACTTTTTCTGTCCATTGTGACTTCTCCCTTTTCACTTCTAACAGCATCTATAACTTTTCTTTCTTTTTGGTCAGTTTGGCTAAGAGCTGGTCAATTTTGTTTATCATTTCAAAGAACCACCTCTATAATTATTAGATATTTTGTATTTTTTAGGCTCAATTCCATTAGTTTCCACCCTCATCTTTTCACTACATATATATGTTTAGAACTGGACTGTGCCTCTTTTCACTGCATTCTTTCTTGAGGTGCATCATTATTTCTTTGTTATCACTCTATCTTTCCAATGTATGCATTTATAGCTGTAAGCTTCCTTCTTGGAAAAGCCTTCATGGTGTCCTACTGGTTTTTGGTGCTACTTTTGTCATTTGATTCTAGAAATTTTTAATTTCTCCTGTGAACCATTTGTTATTCAACAATGTGTCATTTAATTTCTATGTGTTTGCATAATTTCCAGTGTTTGATACCATTGACTTCTAGTTTCATTGTGCTGTGTTTTGGTGATATGCATGAAATTATTCACATTCATTCATATATCTTATTTTGGAGTAAGTTCCATGTGCTTCTGAGGATAAAGGTGCATCCTGCTGCGTTGAATGAGACACTCTTTATATATCTGTTAGGTGTGATTTAACTTTCATGTTCTTTCATTGATTTTTTTTTATGAACAGGATATATTTATTGGGGGGAAAGAAAGATCCTGCCCAGGAGAGGGAGAGAAGAGGGGCCTCAAGTGGGTTTTTCCCACTTGAGGGAAGCTGTCTCTTCCAGGGACTTTTATAGAGTAAAAGTCATGCAGTGAGGCGGGTCTAAGGTGGTGGAGAACATAGGAACTCGCTTAGGTGGGCATGAAGTGGGACAAAGCTATGGTCAGCCAATGTGATTTTAAGTGCCATTGCTCAGGTAAAATTGATTAGAACCAACACCAAATGAGGAAGCAATTCACATAGCAAGTTAGGCATGAATATAGGACAGGGGCTCTTCCTCTTGGGCTCTTTCAACGCAGTTGATACCTATTTAGAACATCAATCCCTGATGCTATTTCCTAGGGAAGTATATGGCTCATTTGTTTACTGTTTTGTGTTAAGGTCTGGACCACAGAAGGGAGCATCTCTCTTCCAAAGTTGCAAAGTCACATTGTCCTCCATGTTGTCTCTTTGAGGGCCTAGCCCTGTCTGACTGCCTGTAATAGTTTTATTTAATTCAGCTGCCTACAACATTCTACCCTCTGAAGAATGACCTGAACTACTGTGAAGAAATCATGGGTGATGACCTCGCTGGCTTCTTTAGGCTGAAAGGTGTCATAACTGCAAACCAGCAGTTAGAGACACTCTCCAGAAGTTCGATCTAAAGACCCTCAGTAGATACCAGTAATTTTTATCTTGGGGAGGCATATAAGTTTGAATCTGGAGGAGACAAAGCCAATGAAAAAAATAAACATACATGGGCCAAATAATATCAACAGGATAATTATGAATACATAAAAAGTGATTTTTACAAAGAAGACAATAACAACTTTTCATAAAGTTGGTAAAGATAGGGTCCAGAGAACCTCAGTATTTTATATATCATTGATTTGATATCTAATATTTTGAACAGCTAGTGAGACATTAGTAGAAAAACCTGAAATGTAATAACCTTTTAAAGTTTGTAATTATAAAAAAAAAACTAGTCAGAATATTTTGTAGGCCCATTAGCGGAGATCTCTTAAATGTGGCATTTAATCCTTTTTTGTCTTCAATGGTCATTGGGTATTATCACAAATAAATTGACCGACTCTGTTACTACTGGGGCCACTTGAATTGCAGGGCCTATGGAAAATGCTGAGTACTCTCCATTTTGCAAGTGGAACTACTGGCTGGGTAACTACCGACACATCTGCATGAACATCTAGTTTAACAGGCTATATATATATATATATATATATATATATATATATATATATATATATGTATATATATTGGCAGTTAACATGGGTTCCCTCAGGTTGAGGGTGGAAGACCCAGGACCACCTCAATCTGAAATTTCCTCTAACTCCATCATGAGCACTTTTTCTTCTCTGTAGCAACTCTAGGTATTTTTGTTTGAAATATCTCTTCACTCTGTCCAGATCCAGGGAAGCATAACTTTTCCCCCATTTTTCTGACTGGCCCTTGTTCCTGTAGGCTGCTAGCGTCTCTATTCTTTTTTTTTTTTTTTTTTTTTTTTTTTTTTTTTTTTTTTTTTTTTTTTTTTTTGTCTTTTTGAGACAGGGTCTCGCTATGCAGTTGAGGCTGGTCCTGTGCTCACTTTTGTAGCCCAGGCTGGTCTCGAACTCGCACCAATCCTCCTGCCTCAGCCTCCCAAGTGCTGGGATTACAGGCATGAGCCACCATGCCCGGCTCTATTCTTTTTTTTTTTTTTTTTTTTTTTTTTTTTTTTTTTTTTTTTTCACATTTTTTTCTTGTTTCAAAACTTTTGTTTGTTTGTTTATTTATTTATTTTTATGGCTGGCTCAGCCTTCCCTGAGGGCAGGGCTGGCACAACATGTAGTGCTTGGGATCAAACCGCAGTCTCTGCAACCGCCTAAGCTTTCCTAAGCAGGCGCTTTAGACCACTGAGCCATCCTGCCGGGCCCCTAGTGTCTCTATTCTTATTTTTTGTTTGTAATTTTTTTTTTTATCCTTATTAAACACTTCAACTGTGGCAAATGTATTCCTGTAAAACCTTTTTTTAAATTTTGTTTTATTTTATTTATTTTTCTTGTTTCAGAACCTTTGTTTGTTTATTTACTCATTTTCATGGCCGGCTCAGCCCACCCCAAGGGCAGGGCTGGCGCAGCATGTGGTGCCGGGGATTGAACCGCGGTCCCTGAAGCCGCCCAAGCTTTCCCAAGCAGGTGCTTTACACCACTGAGCCATCCCGCCGGGCCCCCTGTAAAACCTTTTAACTTTTTCATCTTGTATCAGATACTTGGGGCCCATGGAGTAAGATAGAACTTTTTAGTTTTAAGGCCTCTTGCAGGCAGCCTTGCCCAAGGAATATGAGAGCAACTTCCCCTGCAGTGGATTTCTTGACATATGATTAGACTGATAGAGGAAACATCTTTGAGGGCAATCAGCCCTGCCCAAGGAACATAAAGATAGCTTCCCTTGTAATAAAGCAGGAAACCCTGGAGAGGGCTCAGCTCACCTGGGCTATATGAAGTGAACAGTTAAGGCCTTAATATGTCTCTATAGACAAAATCTGGTAGATCCCATCTAAAAGTAATCTAGTGTATTTGCTATAGGTTTTACCTGTATGATTACCTGGGTTTTAAAGTTTTTGAAAGATTAAAACATGTATAATCAAAGCATGAGCATTTGAGTTAACAGGTAAATCTATAAACTTTTTAAAGGAATAGTGTCTTAGTTACTTTTTACTAGTTGCTGGGACAAATACCCAACACTCAAAATGAAGGAAGGAAAGGTTTATTTAGCTCACAGTTTGTGGAGGTTTCAGTCCATATTCGGCTGGCCCAAGGCTGAGTGGAACAGAGCAGAGAGCATCCAGTTCATGGCAGTGGAATAGCAACAAAATGGCGGCAGAGGTAGCCAACCAAACATGGCAGCAGAGCAACAGCAACAGCCCGAATCTGTCTCTCTGTCTCTATATTACATTCAGGCTCTCCGCCTTAGCCTCCGCTTTAGGCTACACCCATAACCCCAGAAGTACTTCGACCCATAATCCCATCAGTACTAAAACCCATAATCCCAGGGATCATGGATCAAGTCTCAAACTCTAGAAGTCTCCGCCCAATGACTACATGAGGCTTTGGGGGGACAACTAGACATAAACCATAACAAATAGGAATTATAACACAACTGCCTTGTAGACCCATTCATTTATGGAGTCTCACAGTTTGCTATAAGTCCGTCTAGCTTTAGTTAAGAGAGATCACATCTGTATTTACGACCGTCATGAATCACCTAAGTTATATCAGAAATTAGCCAGGCTAAGTTACACACTTATGAAATACACAGCATTCAGTTTAAACCAATGTCCCATTCAGTGTTTTACATATGTCCCTCATTGTAAGCAAGGAGCATGAACAACAATATATAGTACATTTGCCAAAAAAAAAAAAAAAGAAAAATCAGCCTCAGCATCATTTTGATTAGTACACAACCTGACTATATATTGCAGTAGTTAGACAGAATAAAATCTCTCCAAGAAGAGCTAGATAAGTAAAGAGACAGTTATCTCAGTCACAGCTAAGTAAGATATCTTCTGAAGTCTTTTTCTATTGAGGTTTTGACTGGAAAGAAGGTCAGGGTTGGAAAAAGATAGAGACCTGTAGCAATGTCCAACAATAGGCTGTACTTTCCTTTAGTCATAAGTACTCAGGGTCCCTCCATGGAGATGACAGGTGGAGATAACAATCTGACCAGACATAGGGCCTTTTAGTCCTCCTGCACCATTTAAGAAGCTGAGTCTAAGCTTTGGAGCCTCCACCTCAGAGAGTAGTCTCACTTCTAGTGGCTGTCTTGGTAGTCAGGGCATGACTTGTGGGCCTCTTGAGTTTATACATTTATCTGTTAGTGTTTATGCTGGCCTGACCTTTGAT
The DNA here is from genome assembly GCA_004027025.1 of Myocastor coypus. Taxonomy (NCBI): domain Eukaryota; kingdom Metazoa; phylum Chordata; class Mammalia; order Rodentia; family Myocastoridae; genus Myocastor; species Myocastor coypus. The sequence continues at coordinate 11,854 of PVJA010019174.1, read as the reverse complement.
AGCAGTAGCAGATAAACCTCATCAGCCAATGAATCTCATCATTGAGCTCTTTGTAGAGTCCAGAGAATCAGACCTAGGGTCTGTTTTGAGGTCACAAAGGTAGCCATTTATCTCTTTGCTTTCTCTCCCTGGTTCTCTCCCAGTCCTGATCATAGGATACTAAAGAAGCAGTTTTTACTAAAGTATCAAGAGAGTTATCTAAACCAAAATCTGTCTTGTGTAGCTCTTTTCTAGCATCTGGAGCTGACTGAGTAATGTATTTATCTGTAAGAATCATCTGTCCCTCTACTGAATTAGCATCTCAGGAAGTATGTCTTACCAAAGCCTCTATTTAGGGTGCTTTTCTCCTGATAAATAACTAAAATTTAATAACTGAAGGCTTGGTTTTAGTTTCTAGACCTTTAAGAGTACACATCTGAAAGTGTCTCCAATTCCAATCTGCCATATGTCTGCTAGGCCTGCTAGGTCAGTAGGGAGCCTGGCTAGGGGCTGCTTGGGCTCCAGTGGGAACAGGTAGTTTCACTGGTTATCTAACTTTTGGTTGTTTAAAATTAACAGTTTGTTATTTATCTCCAAATGAAGTATCAGCTTATAGTGCTGCCTTTCACTAGAAGTCAAAGCTTGCTTTAAGATTAATATTACATCTTTCCAATTTAGTTCATAAGTCTGAGTAAATTGTCTAAAGACATATACTTGTCAGGGACATCTAAAGAGTTTTGAAGATCTGATTTTATCTATTTTAGGTCACAGAGGAAAAAGGCACATGAACTCTGGAAGTTCCAAATTGTCTTTTTCTTTCTTTAAAGGATATTGTCTTTGAGGAGCTTGCATAGATTCAGCTAAGAATTGGTGTAGCCCTGTATGGGTCAGATTGCAGCTGTTATAGAAGCCCATCCTTTAGAAAGGCAAGTGTGGGAAGCCATATTTTCAGTAATGGTGGAAGAAGCTGTGATTAAGGCTGTCTTATTCTTAGTCTCCAAAAGCTAGGGAGGAGCAGTGTTAGGCTCCAAGATAATGCATGCCTATAGCACCTGAACTGCCTGGTTCTCACGTAGTTCACACCTACATTTTAAAACTAGGTAACAGTGACTTTCTTAATGTAAACCAAATCTGAACAGAAGACTTTTTTTTTTTTTTTTTACCATTTTCCTTCTTTTTACAACATCTTTTTTAGTTGTAAAATAGTATAATAATTGATATTTCCCTCTGCATTCCATTTTGGCTTTCTGAAGTGCAAAGGCCATGCACATGTGCAGAAAATTAACATCTCTTTTTCAGTGTGTAAGGATCAAACGACTTCCAGTGCCTGCCTAATGCAGCACTCTAAAGAAGTAAAAGACTTTGACTGTGAGATAACTGGAATTCAATATAAATTACTTTTTTAGGCATCCCCACCTTCTTTCTAATTGATTCCTCCACCCAGGCATCCCTTGAGTAGCCCTCTCCAGAGCAGGTAGACGCTTCTGTTGGAGAGAAGGGAGATAAGACCCCACCAGCCTATCCGCCCTTGAACTGGTGCATGATTCCTGTATTCTGAAACATCTCAAAACCCTTCACTTACTCTTACTGAATACTTATAAGTTACAATTGGTCCAGTGACAGGAATGTATACAGAAGGAAGCATAACTGTTGCATAAAAAGAATAATTGAAAATGAGTACTTCTCAAGCTACTAAGATCACTTCTAGAGACACAACAATTGACTGAAGGGATTTGGCTCCATGCACTGAGCTAGGTCTCCAGACACTTGTGTTTTCTATCTATTCACCTAGGTAAACAATTTTTTGGTCTTTTTGAGACAGGGTCTTGCTATGCAGTTTAGGCTGGCCTTGAGCTCACTTTTGTAACCCAGGCTGGTCTCGAACTCGCACCAATCCTCTTGCCTCAGCCTCCCAAGTGCTGGGATTACAGGCATGAGCCACCACACCTGGCTAGGTAAACAATTTTTGAAGATCAAAGGTTAAACTTATATTTATCATCTAGCAATCACATTTTCCATGTTGGTAAAACACAATATGGCTGACAAAAAAAAAACCATCTTTTTCTTATTCTTAAACACAAGGCTCAGATGTAAACCATTCCCCTGATAGCTGCCGTAGAATGTAAACTATTGGAAGTTGCCTTAGCCTAATTCCTGACAGAGTGACTCATTAAGTTGTTCTAGTGAAAAGCTCAGGTAGAATTCTTAGTTTACTAGCAAAGTGGGGGGGGGAGTACAATAGGTAAGTGAAGATCTTTTAGTGGTCAAGAGCCAGTTTCCACCAAACACCTTTAGGTATCCACCAGAGAGCAGCCCTTGCCATGACCCCTCTGGTGTTCTCAGTTTCTATTGTCCCACACAACCAGAAATCAGTCTCCCTAAAGGAATCCAGCTGACCAACATTCTGTCAGCCATAGGCTTCAATGGGGATTCACCAAAGAATGGTTAGGGAAACCTGTCCTCATCTTTAAAGAGTGTCAGCTGCTCTAAGAGCACTTACTTACTAGCTGAAAGAGTGACCACTGTTTGTCCAAGGGACAGTCTATAAAGGATAGTAAAAAGCTGAACAAGATTGCCTAGCACTTTACAGTAAAGGTTTTAAAGTCTACAACTTATCTCTTGTGTGCCTAAATAATCAAACCTAGGAGAAAAAGTTGGCAATCCTCCCTCACCCTAAATGTGTTTTGGTCCCACAAGTGTGCTGCTTTTGAAGATAGCTCCTTCTGGTGTCACCCAGAAATCAGTGCTCTCCACTGTGTCTCAGGTTTAGCCTCCAGAAAGAGACCTGCCCAGAACACAAGTCCGGAACATTGCTTTTACATGTGTCCTTTTAGATGTATATAGTCCTCTTTGTCTCATCTGACCCAGGGGCAAGGCATGTGTCCTTTTTCTAAAATGACTTCCCTGTGTTCAGCATTAACAAATGCTCATTTTTGAAGGTTTTACTTAGTTGGAACAGTTTAGAGTTGTCCTAATTTTACATGCCTCTAAAAAAGAAAGTACAAACATGTGGGAAAATTAGGAGCAAAGTCAAAGAAAGGAAACTGAAACAGAACAGGCCTGACATTTCCTCTAGAATGTAGAGGGGGATTAGAGCCAGTCTGTCCCAGTGAAACCTGCTCTCCAAGTCTTTAAGAATGGTTGCCAATCTAATGTCATTTAGTTGGCAAAAGGCATCCCATGTTTTATATACAGGCATGTATATTCTCTAAGTCTGAGCTAGATTTAAAAAATCATTTTACAGAAGTTTATATAAATTTCACTAGGAGGCTTACTAACGTTACTCTCTGTAGTGCTATTGTCTCAAGTCAAGCAAGGAATACAGTACATTTAGTAACTAGTTCAAATGTAACATCTACAAGTACAAAACAGTCATATAATGTCCCATTAAAGAAATACCATAACTTTATAACATTGCCACGTTTTAACGTAGATTTACCAACAGCAACCAATGTTTAACAAAGCCATATAAAAGACAAAGCATAAGCAATTTTAAGCAATTTTGACAGAACTATATGAGAGAAAACTGTATGAGGCAAAGCATGAACAATTATGAGCAATGAGCAAAGACATACCAACATTTGAGGCACAAAAATTTGTTACCTGAGCAAGTCCTAATCCAAAATTTATGAAAGAAAAGCAAACTCATACCTCTGTCCAATGATCTCAGTGGGAACCTCCAAATAATATAGGGGGAAAATGATCTTGGTTCATGATCTCCAAATGACACAGGGGAAAAATGAAACTCCCAACCTGGAAGGTACATGGACTGAGTTTGTATTCTCTAAAACTGAAGAATGAATTTTAAAAACAAATGGAGGTTATGAGCAGAGTATATTTATTGTAGGAAAGAAAGCTCCTGCCCGAAAGACAGAAGGAAGACCCAAAATGGGTTGTTCCTTTGATTTTTTTTTAATTTGGTCTTGTTAACCTATTTGTGAGATTTGAGTATTTACACCCTCACCCCCATTATGTCTGTATTGATGTCTATCTGACCTTTTACGCCTTGGAGTATTTGTTTTATGAAATTAGGTTCCCTGGCATAAGATGCATGTATATGTACAATTGCTATCTCTTCTTTACTCGTAATGTAGTGACCTTAGTTGTCTCTTGAATTCCATTTAGCCTAAAGATGGGATGGCTACTCCTGCTTGCACAGAGTGTTGTTTTCCATCTGTCCACTGTCAGTCTATGTGTTTCTTTCATGATTTTATCTGTTGAGTGAACTCTAAAGTTTACTCATTGTAGTATTTCGGAGGGGAGTGGGTCCTGAGGATCGAATTCAGGACCTTGAGCTTGCCAGGCTATGTGTTTCTTGATGGATGAGGAATATAGCCAACATGTACTTGGGTTTTGTTTTTTGATCCAGTCTGCCATGCTACATCCTTTGATTAGGGAATTAAGACCATTTGCCTTTAAAGTTCTTTCTGAAAGATGTTTATTGTATTATTTTTCTGTTCCTAAGGCCTTTATTTTGCCCTTTGTTTAAACTACTCACACTGTATTATTTCTTCCCAGTAGAAGTACTCATTCTTTCTTTTGGGTTCTTTGGTGTTGTTGGCCTCACTATCTGAATAGGATTCTTTTATTTTTCTAAATTCTTTTCATATTTTTATTTGTCTATTTATTTATTTATTTTTATGTATTTGGTGCAGAGTCTTGCTATGCAGCTCAGACTCATAGTGATCCTCCTGTTTTCAGCCTTCCCAGAACTGGAATTACAGGCATACCCCACCACACTGGGTCTTGGTGGCTGGCTCAGTGTGCCTGTGGGCAGGCCGACAAGGCATATGGTGCTGGATCGAACCCTGCCTGCCTAAGCAGGCACTTGGCCAGCTGAGCTATCTCACTTACCATGAACGGGATTCTTTGGGTACTTTCTTGCATGTTGATTTGGTGGAAATGAATTTCATCGTGAAAGGTCTATATTTCTCCACCAATTCTGAAAAGCTATTTTGAAGGACACATTAATATGTGTTGAAGGTTGTTAAAGGGCTCAAAAATCATCACAAAAAGGCCAAGTTCTTCTGACCTTTAAGGTTGATGTTAGGAAATCGGCTGTATTGTGATAGGCTTTCCTCTTTAAAGGTCACTTGCTGTTCTTCTTTAATAGCTTCCTTTTCCTGGGATCTTAACTATGGTATCATGGAGAAGCTCTTCTCTGATCATGACTACCTGGGATTCTGTATGTTTTGCTTACCTGAAACTCAAATTGTTTTCATAAACTTTGAACATTTTTTGCTGCAATTTTAATAGATACATTTTTAGCTTTTGTGCAGTCTTCAAGTCTTTCTCCAACTCCTCTCTTCTTAGGTTGGTTCCTGTGCTGCTGTTGGGTTAGGGGATTGTTTTTGTTTTTTCATCATTTAGCAGCTGTTGGATTCAGTCTCTGTGGCCTGATACTATTTTTAAAATGTGACTGAGTATGTGCCCTGCTGCATCCACTCATCTTCTGGTTTTTGGTTCTCCTCACATGGGTCCTCTCTGTTCCTTACAGTTTCAATAGTCTTTTATATCCTGTATTTCTGCTTGATGGTCTTGCCACAGTTTCCAAGTCTTTACTAAAATAGTTATTCATATCTTGTCTCATCTTTTTAATTTCATTCAACATTTTGCTTTTGTCTTCTTTAAGCTTACTGGCATTTTATCAGTTAAGTTCTTGATCTTCTAATATATGCCCTCTTTGAGCTCACTGCACATAGTATGGTTTGGTTCATTTCTTCTTTTGCCTTTCCAAACACTGTTAACTATTTTGGCTTCCACGTCCTACTTTGGTGTCCCTAGGATCTGATACTGTGCTGTTGAGAATTTCTTGGAGAAATCTTGTTACCTTCTTTTCTCATGTTTCTTTGTCATTTTTGTGTTGAGCAGTGAGGATAAATCAAAGTTTTAAAAATTGTTGTTAGTATACATATCTCTTTAGTTAGCCTACATTTCTAAAAAACGCAGTCTTAACTTCAGTTATGACTCATATTGATACACTCTTCCAACTACTCAGCGTAATAAGATCAGTCCAGTCACTGCCACCGAGAGAAAGCCACCATCAGTAATATCAGCATCTACAGAATTAAGCATACCATATGTCTGTGATGAAATGTAGAATTTATTTTAATTTCATTCATTTTTCAATGACCTTAAAAGAAAACCTGTCATATATTACTAGTGACAGGCTGCTATGAAGAAGATGGGAAGAAGAGGATGGAGGGATTGGATAAGAAAGAAAAAAGGGGAAAAAGGAACAACCACAAATGAAAGAAAAAGGCCGAATTTTGGGGCCCAGCAGGATGGCTCAGTGGTCTAAAGCACCTGCTTAGAAAGCTTGGGCGGCTGCAGGGACTGAGGTTCGATCCCTGGCACCACATGTTGCACCAGCCCTGCCCTCAGGGCAGGCTGAGCCGGCCATAAAAATAAATAAACAAAAGTTCTGAAACAAGAAAAAAAAAATTTTTTAAAAAAGAAAAGAAAAAGAAAAAGGCCTAATTTCGTTTGTATTATTTTTGTCTCTGGAGCGCAAGACTGGCAGAGAGAAGGTTTGAGGGAATATGTGTGGGGACAAGAGAAGGAATGAGAAGAGGAGAGCATAACTGGAGAGTGAAGCAAGCTGTAAGACGTTTAGCACACTGGTAGTGAGCTTGCGTTGGGATCCTTTACACACGATGTTTGGAGAGGGTTGACTTGACATACCCGTGAAAGACTTTTTTTTTTTTTTTTGTCTTTTTTTTGAGACAGGGTCTCGCTATGCAGTTCAGGCTGGCCTTGAGCTCACTTTTGTAGCCCAGGCTGGTGTCAGACTCGCACCGATCCTCCTGCCTCAGCCTCCCGAGTGCTGGGATTACAGGCATGCGCCACCACGCCTAGCTCCGAAAGATACTATTTAGACTAAAGCACTAATTACTTTTTTTCTTCTTTCATATGAAAATACTCAAGTCTGGATCTTGTCCTCTGAATAACTACTATGAAGATAACTATATGCAGGGTATTAATTATTGTAACCATCCTACTAACTTGCTTTGAAACTGTTAAAAAGAAAAAAAGAAAAAGCTAGAATCATAAAAAGAAAATACTGTGTGTGTGAGTGTGTGTATGTGTGTATGTGTGTGTGTGTGTGTGTGTGAAAAAAGTGAAAACACACACACATTTAAGAACACAAAAGCAAAGCATCCTCCCCATCCTCTGTATGGTATGGTTGGAATTCAGCCACAGCGTGCTTCTTCCTGTGTCCACAGATGGAGCTTTGCCTTGCCATGCCGGGCTGCATGGACTGCTGGGCCTGCCTGCCTGCCTACATCCCCTGTCATCTGGGCTCCTGATAGCATACAACACCATGCCCTCTGACTGGGCCACTGCCCTCAGCTCTTCAACCATGTCTGCATTTCCAGACTATCTGTCACCGTGCTAAGCCTGTGGAGACCCCTAAAGCTGAAGTAAGGAACCTAACCCACCCTTCTTCTAGAACAGTTTCATGAATTCAACTCCCACCACAGCAAAAAATCATTCAGGACTAGTCAGCAAGAGGCATGGGAAGTGTTTCTTTAGGCAGAAGTTGAAAGATACACATTCAGAGAAACAGAGTGCAGGCCCTGGAGAAGGGGGCATTTATTTCCTGGAGCAGGGAATGTTTATGCTTTTCTTAAGGGGGTGGGAACCATAGGAAAGTGTAGCCCACTGCCCAGAAAGGTGGCAGCCCATCCTACAGGTATAGGCCCAGTTTCTGGGTTTTTTTTAAAATAGGTAATTTAAACATTCTTTGGATTTTCTTGTTCTGCTCCTTTATCTTAGGATCAGATTCCTGCCCTCTACTTTCTCCATTAAACCAACTTACACACTTTCAGTACCTGGAAGGGATTTGGGGTGTAATGGGTCAGGAAGCAAAGCAGCCTAAATTTAACCAAGGGGATTCTGATACGGATTGGACAACTTGAGCTGAGGCTCAAATGCTGCAGTCTTCTTTAAAGCACAGTTTTTGTTATGATTTTATATCTTTTTTCTATAAATCTTCTATTTCTTTTATGCTTTCTCATATCCAGCCCCGACTCTACTGCCCAGGGTCCTCAGCACTAAACAGCTTTTGGCTAGGGATGGAAGGTCCCCATGCAGGCACCAAAGGGCAGATGGTGGGCAGGGTAGCCCATGGGTAGAGACCTCCCTTGACTTTGAGGGTGCAGCAGGAGGGCGCCTTCTGGGGCCCTGCTCAAATTGCTCTTCCCCCAGGATCACAGCGGTTGCCACTGCAACTCCTGTGCTATACACGGGTTCTAGGACCATCTCCTTGTTCTTCACTGTTTATTTTTTGTTGGCATATTATACATATACATAATGACCACATTCATCACAGATAATTTGTGCTGGCACACGGTGTATCCTGCTTCCTCTTCTGTTTTCACTTCCCTCCTCTCCTTTCAACTCCTTTGCCCTCCTTATTTCTAAAAGCTCTGTTCCTGCTTTCTTCTATTCTTTTTTTCTTGTCCCTTCCTTCCTTTCTTGCTCCCTGCTCCTTTGTCCCCTTTCCAATTTGAACATTTTCTTCCCATTTCCCAATGCCTGTTATACATTTTGGTCCTTATTTGCCATTTTGGTTTCTCACACCAGAGAAACGATGCAGTATTTACACACGTGTGTGCAATTCATTTCCCTTACAGGTACGACCTGCATGTGCATCCACGTACCTAGGACTGTCTCAAGGACTGTCTCAATGTATCCTCCAAGTTGTTCATTTTTACTTCTCCATTGGCCTGCTGATGTTACCTCAGTCACTGCCCTGTGAACAATTCTCAGGCCGTTTCTCTGGTGCTCTAATCTGCAAATGTCTCACTGTACCAAGGAGGACAGTTAGTCCAGGGGCTGCTGGTAGAGGCAGAAGCTGCTGCCTCCCTCCAGGAGTTAGATGTTCTCCTCAGATGGTGTGCTCACCGGACCTGGGGTGAGGCGTGCCAGGCCCAGGAGAAGCCCTGTTCGCTTTCTGAACTCCCTGATGTTGGACATGACCTAGCTGCTTCTCTTCCAGGTTGCCTTGCTGCACCTGGGTTTGTTTGTCTCTGGTTTCCGCCCTTGGTACACGTCCTCCAAGTGCCCTTCACACACCCACACCACTGCCTCCAGGCAGCCAGGATAGATCTAAAATAAACAGAGCCAGACTTTTTTATTTCTTAATTTTGAGGCAGGCTCAAACTTGCTCAATTGCTCAGACTGGGCTCAAACTTGCAATCCTTCTGCCTCAGCTTCCCAGAGGCTTGGATTGCAGGTATATGCCATTATTCCCAGCACATATACAAAAGCATTTGGGTTTATTGGTAAATAGGTTTGCCAAGAGCTCAAATTTGACTGCTTCCACCTGGGAGTCTGCACCAGGCTTCTATACACCCTATTCTGACCTTGTTATACAGAACCCTTACATTTGTTTCATAATTGTCATAATTTTGTTCTCAGAAATACCATATTCTAGATTTTTTTAAGATATATGTTTGGCTATGACCAAGAAAGAGTGGGGTTACCTATGTGCATCTGATAAGAAGAAGAACCTTTGTCTCTTTACATAAAAATTCAGATTCCATCAAATAAAGGAATCAGAGGAATGTGCTGGTAGGGCATCAAAGTGAACTAGGCCAAAGTATAGTTGGATTTCTTATCCCTAACATTGGAGGTTACACAAACAGGGATATGATCAGAAAACTGTCAGCCACTGTTGATCAAAGAATAGAAGGCACTGTCAGTAGTACTGCCATTTGAGAAAAGGCATTAGACTTACACAGGGAAATTCTAGATAACAAAATTGCCTTTGGCAGTTAAGCTGGATTGTGGACTTGATCTGCCTCACAACCATATAGGACGGCCTATAGGATTAGAAAAGCATCCTTCTGGGCATTTCTTGCTGGGTCAGACAGACACCACCTTAGCCACTATATCAGGGCCCTGGCTACTTCCTTCTACTGTTCCTGAGCTCTGCTTTCCAGATGGTAGAAGCTAAGCAGATTTTCTCTGTCCCTTTCAGCGTGATGCTTCTGCTTTAGGGTCAGCTGATCATGGACCAAATCCCTGAAATGTTTTGAGCCAGAGAAGAATTCATCAGAGTTGTCAGGCTCAGGCACTTTGTTTGAGAAACAGAAAAACTGACCAATACAGTCTTAGATCATCTAATAGCCTAAGAACTAAGAGACGTATGCACAGCAGCTAACTTGTTATTCTAGATAAATACCTCAAGAGGCAGAGAGAAGTGTGTAGAAAGAATTAGCAGAAAATGCTATTGACTGCAACATGAAAGAAAAACTGAGTCTACAGGACTTGTCAAACTAGCTACTGCTTAAAATTTGTTAATTGTCTTAAAAATATTACAAGCTGGTTTAATAATTCCATTTTGCATTCTTTGGATGTTGATAATCCTTAAATATTATACTTTCTGCTTTTTCTCAACTATGTAAATAGTGAACTGAATTCAGACCAATACCGTGCTTGCTTGGAAGACTGAACTAACTGCTCATACCTTGCAGAAGAGGCTACCTCCACAAATAAAAGCAAAAACTAAAACAAATAAAGAACCTCTTGAAGATCCTTGGCAGAAGGTAATAGCATCTCTCTCTCTCTCTCTCTCTCTCTCTCCCCTTGCCCCTCTCTCCTTGTCTCTCTCTCCCTCTGTCTTTGTCTCTCTGTCTCTCTGTATCTCTCTGTCTCTCTCCCTCTCTCATTTCCTCGGCACCTTATTTTTCCCCATAATTGGGTTAAAACACATTTTGCAATGTTATCTATGGTTCTTCCTCATCTGTGAAACATGATCTCCTAAGAATAAGTCTTCCAGAGGTATGGATGTACCATGAACTTAGCAGGACAAATTGAAAGCAATTTTTAAAATAAGCATTAATCAATAGTGTTTTCTGTAAAAGACCTTGATAAAAAGCAAGGAAATGATAAAGAAACCTTCTGCAACACCCTAAATCTAATTACAATGGTCAGAGTAAAGGGAAAGGGAGATGGAAGAAGTTCATCAGTTAGCAAGCTATGGACCGCAAACAAAAGACCATTTCACATGTATTTCATTTTTACACATGTTAAAAAACGTTATCCTAGATCCCGTTGCAATCCCCTAATTTCAGCTTTCAAGTCCAATCAATCCAGGAACAATAATTTCCTCTTATTTTGGGTGGCTCTCCTATCCCAAAGCTTCCCATTTTATGTAACCCCACCCCTCTTATACATCGCCAACGTAGGTTCACTGTAAATAACTTACACTTTCCTTTCCCAAATATTCTTGATAAAACCTGCTTTCACTGTGGGGGGCACTTCCAACTGCTACCTGCCCTGCTGCTGAGAGTTACGGGAACTGTCCCAGACTCTGGTCCTTTCTTTCTGGCTGATATCGTTAATGGATCGGTACACCCTTTTTATTTCAGATAGCCTTTGAATCCTAACAGTTTAATATAATGGCTGATAATGTCTAAACTTCAGATAAATCAGATAACTAGCTAAAAGATGAAGGGGAGGGAGGCCTGCCTTCATGCACCAGAGGATCACAGCTGACGTTGTTAACAAATGGGAAGTTAGCAAGAGAAAAAGAAAAACAAATATTTGATCAGTTTTTCACAGGACGTCCAACATGAGGATGTGCAGACCCAGGCATGCTGTCCGTTATTATGTGTAAGTTTGATAACGTTTGGACGGCTGTACAAAGATGGGATGAGAAGAATATGATCTAGGGACAACAGGCCTGGGGAAATCCAGCAGGATCTGGTTGCAGAGACTCCTCCTTAGGAAGCAGCACCCTCAGAATGATGTCTTCAAAGCAGAGGGAAGAAGGGAGGCTTTCATCTGATTTTATGGTTGCTTTTGAGGTGGAGGAGTTCCAGCTTTTGCGACCAGTCTTTGGGAAGAGGGACCTTGGTTTCTA